>JABFPN010001456.1:0-29108 GCA_022817305.1 Leptoteleia sp. ZL-2020 | reverse complement strand
TCTTGGTAATTAATAATAAAAAATTCGTAATATATGAAATAATATTAGTATTTATTTAAAAGAAAGATAATATATCACAACTTTACGAAAACACTTAGTAAAATATACTCATATATTTCTCTCAGTGTACTTAATATTTTATGAAATGTATATGAAATAAATATAAATTCAATTATAATATATAGTAATATTACACGTTATACTTATTTATAATATTAGAATACTTATTAACCACTTAAATTAATTGAATGAGGACTAATTTCACTGAAAAATTCTTATACTAATTTCAATTTCGCACAATCGTTAAATTTAAGTTTAATAAATAAATCAAAGAGCACTAGTAATTTAAAAACTCGTCAATAAAATTTAATGCATATCCTTCGCTTCATTTGTTTGTATATAATATTCAAATTCAAAACAAAAATAAAAATCTTGAATATGTACAACTTGAAGTAAACATAATAAAATAAAAGCAAGATTATCAATATTTTCTTTCAATAAATTATTTAATTCGTAATAATTAATTGACAGAGATAACAATAATGGTAAAAATTCGTCGCCACATTTCCACGGGTACGGCAAACAAGTAACTATAGTTATCGCGCGTTTTTTACCGACAAAATAGTGTATTGATTTAGCGCGGTCGCAAACCCTCAGGGGCGTAAAGGATCACGGGGGCCCTAGGTTTCCGTCACGCGTGAATCGCGCATGTTGCGCGACACGTTCCTCCTGGCATTGATTTTTGTCGGCGAAACCAAGATGGTAGATTGCGGCTGCAGCATCGGTATTTTGTTATGACTCGCGAAACTGTCACGCGTCGCGACCCAATCGTCATTATCGCTACACGCGGCGTCCTCGAAATCGCGAAGCTGAGCCACGCGACGCGACCCGAGCCACGCCAATTGCTATTATGGATCCCAGCAGGTGACATCGATTTAAGGTACCCCCGATAGCCACGCTTCACCTTCAAAAAACTATACAATTTTGTCTCCTATAATTATCAAACAAGTTTCTCTCTTCTTTTTCTTTTCCTTCTTATTTTAAATTTGAAATATTTCTGTTTCTATCCAAACTTTTTCATGTCAGTCGGAGAGAAAAAATGTAGTAAGAAGTGCCAACACGTTAGTAAATTTTTCTTTTTGTGCTTGAAGAAATTAAAAAATTATTCTGTCAAGTTAGTGAGAAATAGTGTATGAAAAAGTGATAAATATTGTCTGCTTTTAAAAATAACTGTCGATAAACTGGTACGATTTGCCAACATAAAATAGTAATTTTGCAATTTTTCCAAATATATTACCATTTCACTAGTGTATTAGTAATTTTTATGAGATCCTTTTTATGGGAAGCAATAGTAATGATTGATAATGGAAATTGGTTACATTGTTTTATACATTTCATATTGTTTTTATAACTGTAATTAATATAATTCGAAAAATAACTTATATTATCTTTTTGAATAAAGGAAGACATTGCAATAATGTCTTCTTCCTTTATTCATAAAAATAATTATTTATTTTAAAACTTTAAAAAATATTTTTTTTTTAAATTCCTTTTATAATATATAAAATTCCTTTTATAATATATAACGATAAAACCGTGTATCCCCAGTTACTTTTTAACAATGAATCTAATTTTTTAATTTGTATTTAATTATAAATATGAAACATTTCAAAGCAAACAAAAATTTACACGTATCTATTAAATGTTCCTGCAGATAACTTACTGAACGTTAATACACCATTAAATAAAAATACTCATTTATTTCAGTAAAACACGATTTTTTAAGAAATTGCCTGTAAATTCTGTTATTGGACTGTCAGCTTGAAGCATCACATTTTTATTTTGATCACATTCCTCTAAATTGCTGAAATTGACAAAACGTGTCTTTTCTTCATAATGAGCGATTTCTGTCTAAAAAAGAAATTGTAGAAATGTTTACTGCGTCTGCAGAAAAGGAGGCTAATTGTAACTAATTAATTTAATTCTTATTTTAATTTGCAACCATTATCTTTATATTATCATGGCGTATACTTATACATAATAATTACTATATTCATTTATAAAACGCCTCATTAAACATAAATAAAATTTTTTTCCACCACTATTCATACATATAAAAGGACCTCAATTTTCTCCTCCATTGTACGCGATATTTACTCTTTTTTTGATACAATAGTACTTGCGAGAAGTCCTCTCATGGTTGTCTCGTTTCGTGTATATAAAACACGCTGGTCCCCCTCTACTTGAACAGTACCATAGATACACGCATATAAAACGAGACAGGACTTCCAGACAATAAAATTAGAAACTTTCTTTACTACAATAAAACAATCGAGAAAAGTTTATTTCAAAAAATTCATATCAAATCCAACGGAGTCATAAAAGCAATGTAAAAAGGAACCAAATAATATGGATCATAATTTTATGACCAGTAAAGTCGTCGAGAAATTTTTATACTCAGAAATTATATTAACTGAAAACTGTAACTTTTTCGCAAAATAATCGTACCATCATTATTAAAAAAATATTCCATATAAAGTAGTACAAATTCACTAAGAAATATATAATAGTAAATAAAACATTTTCTATTAAAAGCTGGTATATAATTTGTGATATTTCTTTCTTCTCAGTATTATTATAATTTTTTGCATATTTATATAAAGTGCTTTTTAATTACTTTTGAATTTCAATTCAGCATAAGAAAATAAAGAATAAGAATTCAAGTAAAATAATTGTTAATGGTAACATAAGTTCATAAATAATAAATATTTTTCAATAACGCGAAACAATCGGTGTTCACCTAAGAAAAACGATGGGGAAATAAGAAAAGCTTCATGGAGGATGACGGCGATGATACGCGATAATGCAATTTCACTATTAATTCCCTTGGAGCGAACAGTCGAACCGCAGGCGAAGCTTTGTTATCGCTACTGTTGGAAAGAACTTCTCTCACAATGACTTTACGATTGGCTTTACGATGTGCGAGCTTTATATTTCCCTTTGATGACGAAGACTGCGTAAAAGACGGGCATTTTGCCAGCCGCTGAGTAATCCTTTCTCCTCCGAATGTTCAGTGAAAAAGCAAACAATCATTCTGCCTTTTTACTACTATATTAAACCCCGGCAACATTTCTACTTCGCTCAAACAATTTCATATCTTATCTTTACTTTTATTCCTCGAACCTTTGAACAAATTTCAATCGCTTTTCATCCATTTACTTTAATTCTTTCATTCGTCTCTTCGCTTTATTTTTTTTTCTTATTTCATTTTATTCGCCGAAATAAAAAATTGCATTAAGAAAATTGTATACAAGAAACATACTAATGAACATAATATATTCTCTGAGAAAGAAGTGATAATAATGATCAATTTTCAAAATAAAAATATTGCAATTTTTAATAGTAAACATTGGACAAATAACATACCTAAACATTAGGCAATGTAAATTTATTATAAAAATGATAATGTTCTGGGTTAAATTCTTGATAATCAAAGTAATATGTTAATTATTAATGTATTTTTTAGTGCACTGAAAAAAAAGCATCGTTCATTTTCGTGAATACTATACAATTTTAGTTCCAGCTACCCAATTTTTAGTTAAAATAACCATAATATAGTTAATTCAACCAGAATTTTAGTAATCACGAAAATTAACCATGTGACTTTTTTCTCAGTGTGACTTATACCATACTATTATACAAACAGTAAGATTTTTATTAGTAAAGAATTGTAATAGTAGACATGTTAATATTTTTTTGCTTGTAAAAATAAATTAACTGTTATTTATTAAATCATTAAACAACTTACTGAAAATATATTCTAATACTTTACAATTATTATCGTAAATACTATATACGATGAATACTATCACAAACTGATTTATATCTATTTATATTTGTGTACATTTTATGTCTATACGTATCTATTTACGTTTGTCTACACATACGTAAGCATACTTTTGTCCTTCTCAATAGCCATTAGGTAATTGAGGGGCGAAGTAATAGATCGAGGTGAAAAAAGTGAGCTAACCCGAAAGTGAAAGTAATAAATGGCTTGGGTATTAATTTTTGCGCGCAACTGTACGTGAATGGATATTTTTGTTGGTACGCACAACAGGACACATCAGTAAAGCCTTTCTGGCACGCGGCCAACATGATTCAATGTTATACGCGACGAGACGCTACTTTGTCACTGGTTGCGCGCGCTAATAAATATTCGCGTTTTCCCTTTGCTTATTTCACGTTAGAACGCCCCGCGGCTTCGAGTTTCTTGACACGTGCGGCTGAAAATCTCGCCGCGGCTACCGACGGAAAAATTTTAATTGCCTTTGGAAACGGGCTCGGGCGAACGTTAGATTTATAATTTCGTTAAGCGCGCAACCAAATTAGAGCCATTACAACAATGTGCTTGTTTAACGAGGGGATCCGGTTATCTTTTTTTCCTCTTTCCTTTTGCCTTTGTTATTTTTATTCTTCCTCCCTCCAAAGCGAGAGGCAAACTTCATTTTTGATGAAACGAGCTAATTAGTTTTTGGGTTTTAAAATTCGTTTAGGGAAAATTTCATTTCGCGGGGCATAAATACGAGGGCTCGTTTATCCATTAAATTGTTCGCGTTTACGAAATTATATGACGTGAAACGTAAGGTTGCAATAATGAAGGGTTCGTTGAGCGGAATTATAAAATTGTTTTAGAAAATTGCTAGGTTTCCTTTTTTTTTTTTTCTTTCTTTCTTCTCTTCTTTTTGGCTCCATTGGGGGTTAACTTTGTGCCTTTGTAATTGCGAACGAAAGAGGATATATTGACTAGTTATGTTGTTAAGTTTATCATTAAGAAGGGAAAGGAAATTTATTTCTATTACAGTCAAGAAAACAATAGATGCTAAATATACTGAGAGGTGGGCGTATTGCAGAAGCGCATTTCCGCCTTTTCCCGACGTTATAAGAAAACGGGAATATATACACTGAGGAAAATATGATAGAATAAAGTACGATTTGTGTTAGTAAATCGAATGCATAAGACATCCGCTTGTGTTTTGTGAGACATTTTACAAACAGTGATGGTAAAAAAGTACTATAACTGTTCGTAAAATGTCTCACAATATTAGGACAAAGAACGAGCAGGTGCCTTATGCATTCGGTTTACTAACACAAACCGTATTTTATTCTATCATATTTTTCTCAGTGTATATATGAACAAGAATAAACGATAAATAATCGGATTACAAGTGTAAAGTTCTTTGTAAAAAGATTGATAAAAACATTTTTCTACAAATTTTTCTCTCGGCATATAATTCCCCAATTACTGACTTTCTTCTTTTTTAAATTTTCAAAAGAAAATAAATAAAAATTCCTTATCAAACTATCATCATTATTATCGAAAAAAATATTTTCCCTATAATTCTCATTATTGAAAAATCAGCAGTTCGCAAAAAAAAAACCTGCCCATTATATCAGGTTTTTTTTTTGCAAATCAATAAATTCTTGAATCTGAATAATTCAAATTGAAATCCGCTTCCATTAAGCTTCGCGTGGTAGATCCAACAAATTTTACTCGCGAACTCAACCTTCAAGCAGCGTCGTTGTCGCTGGGGTTCGGCCCAACCCGCCCCCCCCCTCCCCCTACTTCTGCACGTTTTCCGGGGTTAATACCCCCCCGTTTATGAAACGAATCAATTACAACATTGTGCGTCGAGGCCTCATTTACAATGACGATGACCGATGGTGATTGCTCGCGTATGTGGCGTCCCAACGCCATGGCGCTGTGTGGTGTATATGCGGAGAGCCCCGTGCATTGGCCGCGTGCCAAACGTGACTCATCGACTCCAGGAAACCCCCGCGGCTTTAGTCCGCTCTCAAACTCCGAACGGCTCGTACTCGCGTTACAAGACGCGAACCGTCTAGCGACATTCGACGTTCGCTCCGAGTGTTTTGTGTCAGCGAAATAACCGGCGTAAATTCCACCGAACGTTCCCCAGCGAATCATTCCATCAAAATCCATTGCGTTTTGTAAAATGGCCATCATTCGTTTGGGTAATATTCTCAATGAGAAATCAGCGGCTTTTAGTTGCGCTTTTAGTTTCGTTGTGAAAAACATCACCAATAAAGTTTTCTTGAAGTGAATACTGAAATAAAATTACACTTTTTAATATAAAATTAAATTTTATTGATTATACATATAAATAATATAATTATATATATATATATATATAGTAAATGTAACAATCTAATAAAAAAAATAAGATACAAATATGTATAAAAATAAAAAATTACATATATAAAACTTAAATAAAAACTCTATTAAATACCTACGTGTATACGAGGGGTTAAAATAAATTATACCCAATTTTAACTGAAAAATCTAAAATAATCATTTTTTTCTTCATTATTAGTTTATATTTTATATAATATGATAAAAATTATTATTTAACCCCATCGAACACAGCAGGTATACTCGAGGACCTGAACGAACTTGAACTGCATCAATCTTGATATAAAGAAAAAGGAAATTATTGTTTATCGGTGGTGGTGCTTTTTTTAATATTTATAATAATTCAACTTTTACAATAAACAATTTTACACCACATTCCTTTTATTTAATGTTTTATTTTCCTTTCATTATTTTTACACTTTATCCCCAAGTTTATACTTAAATGCAAACTTATAAATAAGCTGTGTGTATGTACAAGTGGGTGCAAATGCTAGACAAAAAGGGTGGGGGGGGAGAAAATGTCAATGACACATCGGGGATGATTAGCCTGTACCTATAAACGTGGAAAAAGGAGAGATTATACTATTCGGTATTGATTTTCCTCTCGACTCCCCTTGACAGTATATTCCATCCAGTGTACCACGAGCGCGGGCAGCATCGATTTTTGACAGCTGCTACGTAAAGGGGTTCTCGTGTGTATATTTAAATAAACCATGTGAAAGCGGCATCGTATGCTCGGCTATAGGTAACGCGATTGAAAAAAAAAAATGAGAAGGGAAAATGTTTTACGATAACTGTGTTTTATGGCGATTGTTCATTTGTATTCCAAGAAATGATTCTAAACTTTAATGCCTAAAATAAAGCAAAAAATGAATAAAATGAAAACGTGAAATGTTAGGGAATGAAAATAATTCTATTAAACGTTGCATTATAGACGATTTGGTTTAAGGACTATCCTCAAATGAACGTTACAAATTTGAAGTTGTTTTTTGGAGTAAAAAAATTTAAACAAATTTTATAACGAAATGGGCGAATACTATATAATGTTTTCCATGCATATATATACACAAATATTAAAATACTTTTGTAATAATTTACTTAAATATATTTACAGAAAATTTTTAATTAGCTTCTTTTTACTAATGATCCTATTATCTTTTAATGATAAAAAATACTTTAACAAATTACTACGCTAAATATTTTAAAATACTTTAAAACTACTTTAATTTTCACAATTACAGAAATCTGATAAGAATGAATATATTATTGTCATTCATTTCTAATAACGACAATGATTATTTCTTAATTGATAAATATTTATCAACAAGAATTGATATGGAATATATTTTGCTTTACCACCACTACCCTTCTCCCCCTCAGTCAAGGACAACTTTCATTCAAACATTCAACTTGACTTAAAGACTCTGCTAACTCTAATGTCAGTCACGTGTTACATCTTAGCGTTACGTAATTTGGCAATTTAACGTGTATAAAGCGCGACTATAATTTGTTTGCCACCTATGATTGCAGGTTCGGATGATGGAGGAGCGGCTAGTGAAAGGTGAATATTGCCTGAACACTTCCGGCGTTGGCTCTCCACCGCACTCTTTGCCGTCCACTGCTAGCACGCAAAATGACAAAATTGAGGACGTACATTGTGCCTGCATATCCAAATTAGAAACACAGGTCGAAGAACAAGTAAGATGGCTTTTACATCTCCCATTTTCTCTATTACGTTCCCTATCTGAATTGTAAAAATACATACCGAGAAAAGAGCAATATCAAAAATTACTATTTTTGATACCACTTTGAGGATACATTTGAAAAGTAAATAAGTTTACCATGAATAATAGTAATATTCCGTATTAAAATTTTAAATATTAATACAGCCTTTCTCTCAAAAAAATAAAAATGACTTAAATAAAAATGATAATAATTTTAAATACAGTTACTCAAATACAATTTCACTTTAAATTGTACGTAATATTAATTGATTCAACATTTAATAAGTTAGAAATATTTATATTTAAATATAATACGGCAAATGCTATTGATCTCGAAGATATTATTCTTGTAAAAATACTATAAAATTAAAGTGAAATAATTTATGTCAGTTTATGATATGAGTAATTTTTGCGAATGAAAACTGTAAAATTTTGTTTAATCTTAAAAATCATTGTATATTCGGATAATTTTTATTGCGAATGAATTAAAATTGACTGTTAATAACGTGCAATAAGAGAAATGATAAGGATTGATAAAATGCCACCGCGGGACTGAATCAGACAATGGCGCGTGACTAATTGCGATTTCGCGGTGTCGCTTTGTTCGATTGCAGAGGCAATTGCGGCTCCAGGACGCGCGACAAGTCGAAGCAAAAGCGGCCCGAATAAAGGAGTGGGTCACGAATAAGCTGCGGGAATTGGAACAACAGAACCAGCACCTGCGCGAGCAAAACAACAAGTGCAACCAGCAGTTGGAGCTCCTCCGCAACCATATCACCAATATAGGGCTCAGACCGCCGGTGAGTCTCGTCCTCCTGCATTTATTTTCAGCTCAATAAAATGCCAAACATTTCATATTGAATTATACGGATATTTCAGACAGCCTTCTGCTTTTTAATTTATTCATTCCTCACTTTTATTTTTACTTCTTCAAAAAATAAAAGTGTAATAATAGAGTTCAGTACCTATAAGTTTATAGTTATATATAATATTTCAGTCTTCAAATATAAATATATTATTTTGGATAGAAATATGCAAAAAATAAAGTATTTGTCTAGTACTAAATATTTTCAGATTAATTTTTTTTATATTAATTTTATTGTTAGTTTTATTAGAATATAAAAAAGTAATATTTATTGATTGATAAAATGTATTGTTCTCTTCTTTTTATTCAAATATTTCTATTGCTTTGCGTTTAACCGAATTTTATATTAATAATTATCGCTATAATAAAAAAGTGATAAAACTAAATGATTCATTTTAGATACCAACAAGAGCTTCGTTATCGTTAGAAGTGGATTCATCGTTACGCAGAAGATCAGAAAGTCTAGAAAGCACGCCGCAAGTAATCCCAGAGAGTACTCAAAGTTCCGCAGAACCACAGACTGGTACGCGCCACAGAAGACACTTATCAGCCTGCGGCACAATCCAACAGGGATCTGCTGCTCCAAACATGGATTCCAGGTAGGCGTCTCTGCGCTTTTCACCCTCTTTTTTTTTTTTTGCTTTGTTTGTTTTATTTATTTCTCATTTTCAATTTTCAATTTTCATTTCACGCTCTTTCATTTCCTTTTAATTATTGTTTATCCTCCAATTTCTACCCCTTTTCGCTGTGGATTGATTCTTAATTTTAGAGTTCGTGGCATTCAGTGAATGTAATAAAAAGAAACCAATTAATTTTCAGTGTTTTGAAATTAAACATACAATAAGAGCTTTTATTGAAGGATTTACTGTTATTGAATTTCAGGTTTTCGAAATATTGAATTAATTTGATTTCTAAGCATTTTAAAAAAGATTACTTTAAATATGGTTAATTTAGATGTACATTTGGGAAGCCCCACGACGTAGTAGTGGCGCTTAGTTTTATAAAATTCGGCATTCTGTAACATCCTGGGACTTCCTATGGAGATGACTTAAAAAGTTAAAATCTTAAATTTTTTTATTCCCATATTTTTCCCTTTAATTTTACATATTTATTACAAATTTTCTCTTACAAAAGAAAATTCATATTTTATAATATGAACTTCAATATTCTTAAACTATTAATTCCCACTAAATCTTTAATACAATTCTTTAAAATTATTATTTTATACTTTTATTGGCAATTTTTTTGTTTTAAATAGTTGTTAAAATAAATTTATATCCATATTCAATTGATTACAGTTTGCTGTCGGAAGAACTAGCAGCAGCAGTAGAAAACCTGGTAATGTTACCAAGTATACCAGGTGATCCAGAGAGTAATCGAGATAGCAACAGTTCTGAGGCAGTGCACGATTATGCTGAAATTTACACACCAAGTCGCGAGGGTGTTAATTGGACCCAAGGTAACGGGACCAATCAAGGAGCAAGACCACCAACACCACCTCTGCACAGGTTTCCTAGTTGGGAAGCTAAAATCTATCAGGTATATAAACAGTAAATAAATGTACCGATTGTACAGAACTTGTATTACATTTACACAAATTTTGTATATAAAATTAATTTAATACCAACTTATTTCTTCATATAGAACTGTTTTTTTTGTATAAGTACGAGGCCTGCATTTTCTACAAAAAACGTTACACTTTTTAACTTCCTGTTTCCGTTCATATATATAATTTACCAAGTGATCAATTTTCACTTACCACTAGAACAGATGGTCTGTCGTTGTAACATCATTTCATTAATCATATCCATACAAATGATCTTACAACTCAATTGTTATCATTCTTTTAATAATATAAATTTAAAAATAAAACTATTTAATTAATAATTATTTAAAAATAATTAGAAATTATTTAAAAATAAATGATATTAAATATTCAGAATACTTAATTTATTCCTTTGTTTATAGGTTGCAGATGGTGGTTTGGGCATAGGACCACCAACAAATGACGAGTCCGCGCCTTCTACAACAACCAATACCAGTTCATCTAAACATTCCCAAGGTCACAATCTTACGGCGCCTAATTCGCAAGGATATTGCAATTTCTCCGTTCCCGTTTACGCAACTGTTAAAGGTATGAAATTAAGTTTATAACCTTTTCTTGTCATTCACTAGAACAATTATAATCGCTTAAATGCAATATAAAATGGTGTATATTTCAGGTAGAGCTAGTCAAATTCGATCCGTTCCTTTTGGAGATAGTTCTGACGATAGTTCGGATGGTGAAGATCACCAAAATCAAACGGAGACTAATACCAGAATCACAAACAGCTCTTCAGATAACACCGATTCTTCTCTGGGAAGTGGTACCAGTCCATCAAAAAGTGTTAAAACAACTAGTAGCTTAAGTCCTGCTAAAAGAAGTTCCAGCGAATCGCCCAGTAAAGGTGTCAAACGTGGTAAGATTAATTTTGCAGTTCAGTAATAACAAAATGAATTGAACGAGATAATATTCATATTTTAAATTTAATTTAACTGAATAAAGTATTCAATTAATAATATGAAAGAAGGGTAAACAAATTATAATTTATAATTCATAGTCAGATAAAAATAACGAGAAAAGTTATCATAATTCAATGAAAAGATTTGCTTTATTTTTTGCTTTATTTAAAATTACTTATGGTCATGTGTACATGTGCGTTTCAACAATGTTCAATAATAGATAAGATACCCCGAGACGTTTTAGAACTTCCCCATTTTATTCAGATACGTCTTTAGAATCCGGACTCTCAGAGGACTATGCCATTCCACCAGATGCACTCAGTTCAACATCCTTAGAATCCAGTATGCCTAGTCTCTTGATGCGCGTTTCGGGAGAAAGTCCTAAACGTCAAGAATCTCTTGAAAAAGCTGGCCACCTTGCAAAGCTGGGCGGAAAATTAAAAACATGGCGAAAACGATGGTTCGTTCTCAAGAATGGTGTTCTCTGTTACTGGAAAAGTCAGAATGATGTGAACCGCAAACCTCAGGGGCAAATTATTTTAGACGAAGTCTGCAGGTAATTTTTCTAAGTACAAAATTATATGAAACTTATAAGGCAATTAATAAACAAACAAGCAGATTAATTCAATAAATTTTAAATAGGATAAATAGAGCCGAAGGTGCTGCTACATTCGAAATAGCGACAGGGAAGAAAACTTACTATTTAACTGCTGATTGTATTGCAACTATGGAAGACTGGATACGCGTTTTGCAAAACGTTCAAAGGCGAAATGCGACAAAGTTATTGCTCAGCAGAGAAGACAATAAGCCAACCATCCAAGGCTGGTTGACAAAAGTTAAAAACGGTCATGCCAAAAAGTGCTGGTGCGTCCTTATTGGAAAGATGTTCCTTTATTTCAAATGTCCCAATGATACTGTAAGTAAATTTACCATACAATCTACAAATATATCATTATATCGAAATAATAATTGATAAAACTACAAAAAATTAATTAATGTAGAATCCCATTGGTCAAATCAACATGAGGGATGCACGCGTAGAAGAAGTTGAACATGTATCTGATAGTGACAGTGAAGAAAGGGATGCCGAATGTCCCCATGAAAGAACTATTGGCATATTTCCCACACATCAAGGTCCAACATATCTATTGATGCCACACAAACAGGATAAGGACAACTGGCTCTACCATTTGACGGTAGTGTCTGGAGGAGGACCTAATGCCGGTAAATTATTTGTTGTATATATATATATATATTAAATTGAAAATTTAAAATTAATTTATTTATTACAGATCAAATATGATAGTCAAAAAATCTAAGATAAATAAATTCCCTCATATAATTGTAAATATTATACACGGAGAGAAAAGATTAAGAAAAATAACTAAAATTCTTATTAAACTGGGCCCATACTTGTCCAAACTATCATCTTTATTATAATATTTGTTTTATTTTCGAAAACGTCACACAAAAATTACTATTTCAGCTTAGTAATTGAATGACCGCTAAAAAGAACGATGCATGTAACACGTATACTTTCTAACGATAATATCTACAAATAATTATCCGTGAGATAGTAAATTGTTTTCACACCGGCAGCTAATAACGCGCTTATAAAATTATTAAAAATATACAGAAAGGCTGTGTTTTTACTTTCAATTTATTTTTCTCCGTGTAGGAACACAGTATGAGCAACTTGTGCAACGACTGATGGAGACTGACGGAGATCCAAGTTGTGTATTATGGAGACATCCGTTATTATTACATACTAAAGAAAATATCACAAGTCCACTGACTAGTCTTACATCCGAAGCACTACAAAGCGAAGCAATAAAATTATTTAAGGTAAAAGTTGTCCGATACACTTTTTTGTTTGTAACATAATATCATTTGAACTATTTTATTGAAAAATCTGGCAAAAGGTTTCTCCACCTTTAATTGTTATCCATATTCAATTTCAAATGAATAAATTAGATTGTATCTCATTAGTTTAATTAAATCTGACAAAATTTGATCAAATCTAAATTTTATGGATTTAAAATTAAAATCTATTCTTGTCTTTTCAATCTCTGATCATAATAAATTTTAAATACACTACTTGTTTTTACTACTAAAATGTATCAAAATTCATTTAAATCCGTAGGCTTGCCAATTGTTCATGTCAGTGGCTGTGGAACAAGCTGGCATTGATTATCATGTGGTACTAGCACAAAATGCATTACAACAGTGCCTAGATCAACCGGAACTGCAGTCAGAATTTATCTGTGCCCTGGTAAAGCAGACTAGCCGTCATACGCAACAGCGTTTGGGCGTACAGGTAAAAAAGGCCGCCAGACTTGTGTCGCTGGGTACTGCGCGCGTTGTAAGTCCTGCTTATTGTTTAACAAACACTCTTCACCAATATGCCATTTTTCATCAAAATCATCAATTGTTCACGCCGAACGATCATCCAAATCACTATACAATCATCTAGAACTACGCAAAAAGTATTGAATTAAATAATTGATGTGGTTTGGATGATCACTCGAAAGATTCTTTTCAGCATAGAAAGAAGTCATCGAATAACATGGCATATTGGACATGCTTGGTCAAGTATTGATAATTTTCGCTGACTTGTCTAGAAGTTGTTTGTTTTCCACTAACATATTTTCGTACGTTGTGTTTTCCAACTAATACTTGACGAAGTCAACAATATTTTAGTTTTAAAAAATAACCTATCACAGAGCACATTCACTTTCATTTGCGCTTTCAGTGTGCTGCTTTAAGAACCAGTATCACTACATTGCATGCATTCGATCTATTTCAGATATACTCTATTCTATTTTAATTTTCTTTATCATAACATGAAACCTCACTGCATTTCTGTATTAAGATCTAACATATTTATTCAAAAAGAAATTTTTTTCATCATCATCAAAAAATGACAAAAACGTAAAATATAAAATTTATCATCCTATTTATTTTTATAAATAAATAGTTTTTAAATTACAAGTTAAGTACATTTAATGCAGTGAAGTATTGCACATAGTGAAAATCGTGTTATCTCATTAACAAACACAGTTTTCCACAATTAAGTTTTTCAATTAACTTCATGTTATAAAAGATGGTTCGGATCTCTCATTCTCACTTACGATTGAAACGCGAACCATTTTTTTGCACGAAATTAACAAGAAAAAAAAACATGTCCCGATTTAAGCCCACCTTGCCCTTCGATTTCTCTCAACATCTTTCGAGAAGGGAAGTGAATTTGACCATGTTCTCTTTGCCGAAAGGCGTTGGGAGATATTCACACTTGCAGAATGGTATGTTGGTGTACATGACAGTCTCACACACAGAGAATCCCCATTTCAAACTCAGCCTTAGTTTTTGCTTTCAGTTATCTCGACATATGTCATTATTTTTTACATCTCTACTCTTGTCAATTAGTTTTTTTTCTTCTTTATAATGATTTATCGATCACATTTAATTATAAAATCTATGTTTGAATGCTGCTTAGAGAAATAGACCATTTGAACCAGGGTGTGTAAACTATCAAATGCAATAACTTAATTCATGATGCAAATCTTAGGGGAGCTAATGATTCACTGCACTAAAAAATCGTTTTATTCAAGTCTACACACCCTGTCTTTAAGCAAAACCTTAGATGACACCTATAGACTGAAAAAGCCACTTAAGTAAAGACGAATAATCACGCCTCCTTATACATAGTGTATTTAATGCAATTAAATTAGTATAACCGAGTCGTTTCCGTACTCTTTTGGACCAAATAAACTACAATCTGTTTCGTTGTCATAAATTCGCCAAAGTTGCCCACTTTTCGCGAATTTCAGACTTCAAGTGAATAATTTATCCTGGCCAATTTGAGTGAACTTCTATTTTGAATCACGGTGGATAAGCCACGGGTCGCACGTAAGACGAAAATAGTTGATTGGTAATTACATTTTTGATGAATCCAATTAAGATTTCACCCAATGTGAAATCCCCACAGCTTAAGTATTTTTATTATGCGCTTACTTATTTAGCGACATTTCCTTCACATAGCTTTGAGCCCACCATTTATTTATTCCAATCAATTGATTTGGTTTTCGGAGATACTTTTAACATCTACTGAGTATTATATTATTATTATTATTCATACTATTTTACAATAGTATAATTATAATTTTGGTCAATATGTTAATTACTCTATTTTAATTCAGTGCTTGATTTATTACATTTAGCTATGTATAAAAGATTATAAAATTAATAATCATATCATTTACATTTAAATTATTATTATAAAAAATCCAATAGTTTTCATGTAATGATATAGATAAATAAAAACAAAGTCATATATTCAGAATTTAAACTCCTTTTTATAATCGTTAATATTTATATTAAATTTATACTCAGTAAATGAAACGCATTTATTAGATGTTCTGATTTGTTATCAAAAAGTTAATTTTTTAGAATAATTTAATCTTACTTTATGCAAAATTAAGTAGAAGTACTCAGTTAATAATATTAGTAACTTCGTCTCCACCTTAAAGCTAATCATGTGTGCATCATGGTGAAAACGGTCCCTAGTTATTAACAGTAAGTTTGATCGATTTCAATTCCATAATTGTTTTTGATCCAATTGCTTACTACTAACAATAATAGAGTCAAGTAATTTAATTAAATCGTTTAAATCGATATATACAGAATATTTAGAAACCAACGTAACTTTACATTCAGATATAAAATTTCTAAATTTTTAGTTATTTATATTTTTGTTTTAAAAAACATCATTACAAATCTAATGTTTTAAACTATTATCTTTATTAAGAAACTGAAAAAAACTCTACCCATTTTAATTCATAATTGTAAGATTCAAACGTCCAATGTCATGTCTTCTTCTGTAAAGCACTGTACATTTTATCATTACCCTTTATATATATAAATACTTCTTATGAATAAAACATAACTGTAAATAAATTACAATAAGCTTCAGAAATTTCACGTAACATACTCTCTTTAATTTAGATCAAATTTCAAATTAAGTATACATCTGTGGCATTTTCCTGGTTTTCTTTTGTTTTATATTTATTGTATTTTATTGAAAAGTTAAAACTATTTTTGAAAGTCCAATAAGAATATTTTCCGAAAAGCTACAGAAAGAAACCCTCAGTTAAGGAATTTTATTTAACTAAAAGGCTAGGGATTAAAAACTGAAAGAACGCAAAGTTGTTAACGAATCAAATGATTAGAGATGAGATAAGTTGAAATCCGGGAAAATTGGCTTTCGGTCTTAGTAGTATGCCAACATACCATTGCAGCAGCTCCTCCTCTGCGCCACGCAATCGCTCTTCACCTGCGATACGCAAAGCCCTACGGCAAATGGTGGTGCTGAGAACGCGGACGCGCAGTCGACGGCCTCCACTTCTCACAGTCCTCCGCTCACACAGGGCCATTCTACGTCCAACATATTGGATTGCAAGACTAATCCAGCGCAATACGTGCTCGTCCAAGGCTGGCAACTATTGGCACTTGCAGTATCCCTGTTCCTACCCAGAAACAACCGACTTTTATGGTACCTGAAACTACATCTACAAAGGAATGCTGATTCCAAGTAAGTGCTTCTATTGATTTATACAAATAGAATCATATATTATATATATTAATATAAAAATAAAAATTATCTTGTTAAAAACAAAAAGAAAACTTCAGGCCATTACTAATTGTTATAATATACAGGGCGAAGAAAAAAGTATCACGAGTAAAAAGGACAAGATAACCATTAACATTCGGCGTCTTAATTTGCATCATAACAATGGCCACTTTCGTGCTCTTCTTGCTTAATATACTAATTTTAATTAGCTGATTACATTAGACAATTTTTACAAATTTTAAAAATTGCAGTAAATTAAATGTTAATACATTAAAAAAAAAATAATATATAGTGGTTTAAAATTCATGAAACAACATAGAAAGTTTTTTAACTTTTCATGTTTGGGTCCAAATATGAAAAAGTAAGTTCTTTTCATATTCCGTGAAAAAAGCACACTTTCCTCATATTTTACCTGGCATTAGCTGTTACGTAGAACCTCTGCTGATACCGCTATTAAACTGAGACGTACTGTCATTTTTCAGCGCAAGTGAGAACTATTTTCTGGATTTGGATAATCCCGGCAATTTTTTACACTCCTGTGTACTTTTGTATCTCGTTTACTATTTCCATAATTGTTAGGAAAAACTTTTTAAATTTATAAAAGAATATTGTATTTATATAATTAAATTCTCTATTATTCTTTAAATTTTTCTGAAATTTAGTATTTAATTTCAAACTTATGATAAAAGTGTTCTCATTTGTATGTTTCACTTCAATTTGAATTATTTTAATAAATTATTTGAAAGTATTATTTTATATTAATATAAACTATTTCAAAACAGTTTAAAAGTTATTCATTGCATTATATTTTTGAAAATAACATAGTACACACTACATAAAGACCCTTTTATATTAATTATTTTTTTAAAAAATCGCACGAGTAAACTTTGAAATGTTGATCCTTTATATTAAACATGTTTTAAGTAAAAATTATATAAAACACATCTAACCGTTTTCTTAAGTAATGTTAAATATTACCCTTTTTATAGGACTGAATGTGGTAAATACGCGGCCTACTGCGAACGTGCTCTGGAACGTACATTACAGAATGGCGGAAGGGAAGTCAAACCATCTCGCATGGAAGTTCTATCTATTTTATTGAAAAATCCGTATCACCACTCGTTACCCCATGCGATACCAGTCCATTTTCTTAATGGCACATATCAAGTTGTAAGCTTCGACGGCAGCACCACGATCGAAGAGTTCCTAAACACACTGAACCAAGAAATTGGATGTCGCGATGTTCACCAATCTGGATTTACGTTATTTAGCGACGATCCTATTGAAAAAGACCTCGAGCATTTCATTGATCTTCAAGCTAAAGTAATTTTGTTTATAAATATATAAATTTATTTGGGATGTAAAAAATATATAATTATAAATAATGCTTTATGATTTATTGAGTAAAATTTCATATTAAATTGTTTAATATTTATTGGTTTAGCTTTGTGATATAATTTCTAAATGGGAGACTGCGCTACGAGAAAAGGGATCTGGTAAATTTGAAAATACTCGAGTTATACAACTGACTTACAAGTCTAGATGCTACTGGAAACATGCAGTTAAAATGGAAACCGATAGAGAAAGACTTTTACTTTGCTACCAAGTTAATCAGCAAGTTGTTCAAGGAAAATTCCCTCTGAATCGAGATTTGGCTTTTGAATTAGCTTCATTAATGGCGCAGGTAATAAAAAATTAATAAATTAATTGATGTAGGCCTTATATTGTACCGATATCTAAAACTACAACTTTGCGTTGAGTTTTATTATTTAAGAATGATATTAGATATTAAATTACAAAACAATATGATATTATGCAATCGATTATGGCTTACAGATTGATTTTGGAGAATTTAATACCGATAAAGCAAGAGGTAGTGGACCTGGAAGCAACCCTCACCATTTAGTATTACACGCTCTGGATAAATTCTATCCCATACGATATAGAACAAACATAACATCCGAACAGTTAAGGTTTGTTATTAAGATGATTAAACTAGATTTTACGTACACTAAAACAAATTTCTCATAATTTATTAATATTCAAACTGATTCTTATTATTATTTTACACAACAATCCAACTATTTTATTGAAACATAATTGATTAAAAACCTAATAAAAATTTTAATTCTGTTCATTTCTGCAGAGAACTTCAAGAAAAATTGCAAGAAAAATGGATTTCTTTGCGAGGTCGCAGTGTTTTGGATTGTGTACGAATATATCTTACTTGTACAAGAAAATGGCCTTTCTTTGGAGCAACTCTATATCAAGCAAAAGTAATTCATTTCATTAATAATTATTACTTTTTTATTTCTTTTTATTATTATATACTAAGAATTATATTATTATTTTAGTTAAAACAAACAGATCCAATAACTGTTTGGATCGCAGTTTCTGAAGACAGCGTTACGTTGTTAGAACTTCAAACCATGGCTGTAATGTGCAGATATAATTATACAAACATCGTAACCTTTGGTGGTTGTTTAGACGACTTTATGCTCGTTGCATGTCCAGAAGAAGGCGCAGCTGAACAAAAACTTTTATTTTCTTTGACCAAGCCTAAGGTAAAATAGTTATAAAAGAAATAAATAAATTAATAAATAAATATAATATAATAATATAAAGAAGTTGATATTACTTATACATTAAATATTATAAACTTATTAGGCTGTTTAAATAGAATGTTAGTAGTATACATTAACGTTTAAAATAAAATAAGTATATTTAAATTGTTATTTATTGTTTCAGATTTTAGAAATAACACTGTTAATAGCAGATTACATGAACGCCTTAGGCCACACGTTACCTGGCACACCACAAATGAACACCTTAACTAGAAACGGATCACACAGATCTATAAAATCTAATCTTCGACCCAATACTGGTGTGATTTTTAAATATATAAATTTATTGTATAATTAATTTTTAATTTTATATTTATAATTATGGCAGTACTAAATAATATAATTTAACTAATGTTTACATTTACAGGCACAAGCTGTCTTCCAACTCAACCTGACATTTTAAAATCAACGCCGGATCACCAAAGACCTTGAAAAGACTGCCCATAATGATGAAAACAATTTTGCAATTTGAGGATAAAATTTATTTGATTTGAACAATAGTACAGTATAATTTTATCCACAGAAAATTATGTTTATGTTTAGATAATATCAGTAATTTTATCTAAATTTAACACATTACTACATTCTTTGATTTCCAAAATCAAACTTACTTAACAAAGAAAGCAATATGTTTTTATCTTTTAAATTTTAGAATTAATTGAATTTTCAAAAATTCAATTTAATGTTATATTTACTTTTAAAAAATAATTTTCTGTGTAAAATAAAATCTTTTTCTGTATTTAATACAACAAAAGTAAATGAGAATATTATAAATCGCATACAATATTGTATAATATATATCACATTTCGATAAGACAAATACATTAGCTGTGAAGATAACTGTGACCAACCGAACACTGCCTAAGCCGTAAGATACTTGCAAGAACACATTGAATACTTTACTACACAAGGTCATTATTGCAGTTTCTACCACTGCATTTGTACATCGTTGACAAACGTAGGTATTCTTACAATTAGTCGTAACGTGGCGTTTAGATGAAAATGACTGTGTGTAAATGACAGATTGAAAAATCTTTAAAACACGTAGACGTTCAATGTGTAGTTATTTGGAAATTTATTCTTGCCAAAATGAATAGAATTAAACAAAATACTACAAATTGTAAAAAAAAAATGAGAAAACAAATTCTTGAAACGAGTCAAGCAACGCGTGTTTTTTATATTTAATAAATTCGTTTGTACTTTGGGTATCTTTTTACCAATTTGTCATCGAAAAAATGCGAAATACTTTCCTTAAATTATAACGAATCTGTTTCGTTACATATACAAAGGTGTAAAAATGTTCATATATAAGTAACAAAAATAAAATAACATATAAAGAAACAATTACAAAAGAAATGAATAAAAAAATCGCCTTTTTTATACAATGGTATTTATTATTTTTGTCAAATTAGTAAATTTTACCTGATTTCTTCGAGTACTTTGAATAAAATATTGTTTTTCTTAAATATGTAAAAAACAGATTTGATTTTTAAACAATTTGTTAATTAAATGTAAAAGATGTTTAATTACTTCAAATGAAAGTATAATATATGAAACAGATTCATGGAACAAAAGGGTCAAATTTTGAGACACATTCATGCAATTTACGTTGTATCATATGTACGATCGCCATTATCGCAAGGTGCCTAATACATTTTTACTTTATATCCAATCCGTTAATCGGATGACGATCGCGTAGTAACACGATAACACGTAGCGCTTACTATTTTTTACTGATATCATTATATCGTCATTAACATTATTGATATTAGAGTAACAGCTAGTCTCGAGCATCATTTTGTAACGAATTCAAGCAAAAGTTCTGAGCGTGTAAGTAGTTGTTCTTCGATTCACGAATTATTTTCCTCAATTCGAATGTCTTAAATGGAAACCGTTCGGAGAGAACTACTATATAACGATAATTTATAATTACAATCGATTGGTTGATTAATTGAAACAATTTTTAATTCGTTGCGGAAATTTCAACGATCTTTATCGCACCTCTACTAACGAAAAGTCTTCCTTAATTCGATAATAAATGTATATGATACAATCGAGGAATTTTCGCCACGATGAGTTAAGAAATTGTGTTTTTCCGAGCTTATTATTGTTTATATATAAAAATATTAATTGCTTTAATTTTAAACGATGAAAGGACAAGTGTCATCGGGAGCAGTACAAAGCATAAAGAAATGAGATATGTAATACGACAGAGACATTTTGTCCCTTAATTTTTTATATGAGAAAGAAATGAAATAAATGAGAAAGGAAAAGTCGTTTCACGCATAGCGTCTTCATACGACTTATTCATATATATAAAATTGATACACTCGTTTTGTAAATATAGCGTTGACAGTATATAATAATATTCAATGATAAAAAGCGATGGTGGGAGATTTATGAAATGTCGGTGCACTAAGCCTACTTCTTGTATAATTGTAGATTATTATTTATTATTTATTTGCATGAAACAAGCGACACAGAATAATGCGAAACATAGATACGGAGTATTATTGTACAAAATCGCAAATAAACGATCGAAAGTGTAGATAATGTGCACGAGTTGTACACATTTTCAACCCATTTTATTCCTTTCCTTGTAAAGTATAATATAATGAGAAAAATTGCTTTTGTATATAATTAAAAATATAGGTTTCTGCTTAATCGTTCTTTATAGTTTAATTAATATGTATGTGATATAATTTCTAGAGTATGTCATTGAAATATTCAATGTTTAAAAATTACGAGAAAAAAATTAAAAATTTAAGACATTGCACTGTATATACTCATCTAACTAAACGTACACAACAGGAAACTGTAACTACAATTACAAATTGCAAATATAAACCGCAAATACAAATGCAAAGTACAAACTGCAAATACAAACAAATGACAAATAGAAAGTAGAAATATAACTACTATGTCTAATTCTTTAGATATATGATGTCACTGGTGACCTAATATGCAAGACAAATGACTTTAAATTTATAGGTTACAAGTCCTATTGCAATTTTTATGGATTTTTTTTTAATTTTTATTTCTGGATAAAAATATCTTTTTAAGTACATTTTCGTTCAGATGAAAAGTGAATCTGACGTCAACTTCATTAGCCAGGGGGCTGACACGACAATGCTAAAAGACAGTAATTCATGATTAAAGTTCCTCTGTGCCTGAAGGCGCTAGTAGTAATCATATAAAAATTCGTCTGCTGCCACCGCTACTACTGCTAACGTTCCGCGCGAAGCCACATACGTCATATAGTCAAATACATTGGTTTTCATGGAGTAACTAGTTTCTAAAGGCCATCAAACAACAACAAAAAATAAATATTAATTTTCAATATTCTTTCAATTGCTAAATATTTTTCAATTGCTAAATATTAATTTTCAATATTCTTTCAACAATATTTCGAATTAAAAACTACGATTTTTGAATATTGTAGTTCTGAGTCGGTTTACTGGCGCGCTACTAGTAATCAGATAAAAATCACGAAAAGGGAACTTTAACGGTTCCTCTAAAAGGCTTCGTGTTAGCCCCCTGGACACAGCGTGGCGCTACATCACCCAAATTCAATCTGAGCGGCGGTCTATAAAGCTGTTGTTTTCAGTATTTTGCAATCAGATAATTCTGAATAAAATAATTGAACTTCCGTTTGGGACAGCGAACCGTATACACGTGTGTACACTGAAAAAACGCGACACCAGCGGTGCCCGGGCGCTACTCAGTGGCGCACAGTGGCGTCTAAATCGACAATAGGGAGTGCAAACTTCCATAAGCCCAATGAGTCAACTTTTTTTACACTGCTTTCAGCACCATCTGCTGTTGGTACCAGAGAACTAATTGACACAGCGGCAAATTTGAATCTAGCTTATAGTCTAAATAGTACTTTAAATAGTGAAAACAAGAAAATTTTTTTTTAAACAAAGGTTGAAAGTGAAAAACAATGTGGAGTAATAACGAATTATTATTATTTGTTCAAACAATTTGTACAATTTTTTTAAAATTCTATCTAATCAAATCTAATCAAAACATTGTACCTCATAGAGACTAAAAAACCTCATAGAGACTTCTATTTCCACCCTATTAAATTTTTACAACATTGAAAAACCAATTCAGTCCAATTTAATCAATTAGTCCATCACATTCAATCAAATCTTATTCCCAATCAACCCAATATTAACGATACTGACTTCTTAAATGATAACACTTTAATCACTGATGACAACTTTCTCATCAATCCAATCAACGATCCTGTCTCTTCATACAATTAATTCCCCGTTTGATAGTTCTTATTATTGATAACTAACTCCCAACAATAAATTCCTGATGCCGATTTGATTATTTGTATGTTTTTTATCTTTTATTAATTCATTTAGAACAATTATCTCCCTCTTTTTCCATTTATATCTGCTCATCATCAAGAATTGAAAAATTGTAATATTATGCATTGGAATTGCAGATCCATCAAAAACAAACTGCTCTACATTCCCAACATTATGAACCAACACAAAATTGACATTTTTTGCTTAGCAGAAACCTTTCTTAACTCTGATGAAGTCATTTCTATCCCAAATTGCCACACTATATCAGTCCCTAGAAACAATAGATCTGGCGGCGGCCTAGCCATATGTCTTAAAAACAATATCCAATATAACTTACATATTTTAAATTTTAATTGCATTCTTCATATTATTAAACTTGAAATATTTGAACTAAAAATTTATGTTCTTTAATTTGGGGAAGATATCTAGAAAGAGGCTCAAGTGGAAAGGAGAAAAAATAATAACAAAGTAATCAATGATTTATTTTTACATTTATTCAAGTATTATAACATTCAAATTTACGAATTACAATTTTATAATTTACATACAATTTACGAATTACAAAAACGAATTACAATATTGTAATAACGAACATTTATTGTCAAATAGCCTATACAATTACCTACATCTCGACGGAGTATTTACAATTGTTGACGGATTAATTATTATATACCAAATTCATCATGTCATAATAAGTACAATATTTTAAAATATTTGAAATAATTAAATGAGGTAAATTATAATGAGGATTAAAAATGTTGGAAAGTATTTTGTAACTTTTATCTAATAAATTCACTTTTTCAGTGAATTTATTAATTTTGTATTCTAAAATATCATAATAATTTTGGTACATATTACTGTAACTCAACTTATTTTCATTTAATATTTGCATCATACCAGTATACTGAAGATAGCTATTACCATCTGTAAGAATAAAATGGAATAGAGATACACTTTTATATGATGAAATAACATCATTTTTCATGCTCTCAATTTCTTTCTTACAGTCTTGTTCAAGTTGGTCGGTAATATCACTGTCAAAATATATAAGTATTTCTTCTGGTATATGTACATTTAGAAACTTCATTTTTATTAAATATCTCTCAATCATATCAGATATAATCCCAACATTGTAATCCGTTCGATTCGCAAATATATATTCTAAAGCATTTATATCGGTGTTAAAATTGAAGCGAGCTCCTGTATTCATAAGATAGATTAAGTTATCCTTTTGTCTATACACTGCGGCAATACATATGGGGGATAGTACGCATTCACCATTAAAAGCATTGAATTCAGAGTGAACGAGTGCCTGCAAAATTTCACTGTTCCGGTTTCGCACAGCATAGTGCAAAACTGTTGCTCCCACAGAATCCAATGCATTTATATTCGCACCATATTGAATTAATAAATTAAACATTGCCATACTTGATTTTATTGCAGCTAAATGTAGTGGCGTGATTCCAATGTTGTCTTGATACGTGATATAATTAATATTACAATTATGCTGAAGTAACAGTGTCGCCATTTCTATGTTCTGATTCACGATAGCAGCATCTAATGGTATATATGATTCCGATTTCCATTGGTTAACATCAGCCCCACACTTCAATAATGTTTCCACAACTTTCATGTTATTTTTTTTGACTGCTACGTATAAACATCCATCATTTAAATCGGCTCCATTGCATGCCAAAATATGCATGAGTTCATTATTTTCATCTTTTGCTGCAAGCTTTAAAGGTGTATTGTCGTTATCATCTCTAACGTCAATATGTGCACCTTTATTTATTAACAATTTTATAATCTCAATAGAAAATTCACTTTCTGAAGTCTGTAAAATATATGTCAGAAGTGGAGTTTCACCAAACTCGTTTCTAGCATTTATATTTGCTCCCCTCTTCAAGAGCATGCAAATAATAATTTTTGTTGAATTCGCCACTGCTACATGGAGTGGCGAATTGCAATTCTCATCACTGTTTATTGAAGCGCCGTGCTTCAATAAAAAACTTATTGTTTTTATTTGCTTCCTAATAATGGCCTTACTCAATGCTGTGTTTTTATTTGTTTCGTGCCTAGCATTGATGTCGGCACCATTATTAAGCAATAGTTTTATCATTTTTATATTGCCTCGTCCGGCAGCAGCGGTTAATGGGGAATCCCAAAAATAAAAGAAATTAACTTCTATTCCTGATTTTAACAAAGTTTTCACTTTGCTAATATTTCCGCGCATTATTTCTTCTAAAAACAATTTCTTTGCCTTGCTGGTCATGTTTGTATCTGGAAAAACAAAATGTTTAGTAAATTAATTGCTCACTATGAAACAAATTTTGTAATTACTGTTATATTAAGCAATATTTAATTTGTATAGGGATGTTCAATAATATATTTGCACTATATGTGAAATATCAAATAAATATTACAAAAAATGGTACTCGTGTACTTGTACGCGTCCCCCCCCCCCAAAAAAAATGAAATTGTTCAAATTAAATTTTAAGTTGTACTACAATGTGTAAAATGAAATTCTGCATCTTTTTTGTATTAAAAATTTTTTTGTCATAACAAAGGTTAATTAAATAAATGATAAAAACATAATATTTTATTATAGTCAAAATCAATAGCTTTTTATCTTTAATTCGCGATATTTCAAGTAATTATGTACGGATTGACTTGAACATTTTTTTCTAAACATATTTTGAGATACTAATGCTCACAAGTCTATAATTTTATTTTAAAAATGCAACAATTAATTATTACTTATTTGTTAATTCGCGCAGTCCCTTCCGCGCACACGTTTACGTTTGAAGTAAAAAAGAGTCTACGTAACTTTCGAGTTCCAGAAATATAATAACAGATTCATAATCAATGATGTTTAACAAAATTTTCTACAAAATTCCTCATCTAAATATTGAAAACTGTAGAAGTTATGAATAATTATTTATTTTGCGCAATGCAACGGAACGCTACGCGTGGCATCACGCGCTGAGCGTATTAAATAAGTTCAAGCGTGATTGTCATTGTTTATAAGTAAAGTTAGTTATTGCTTGTCGATCTAATAAGTTAATAAAAATAAGATTAAAATTAAATGTTCAAAATCACAACAAAAATAAGAAATCTAAATCAGCATAATTTTGTGATTATAGAATTCAAGAAATGAATAAACATACACAAAAGTAATATCTATAAACTCATGTTATATTCGTACAAACTCATGTATTCTACATTTAGAATCTGAAGAATTTAAATATTATTCTGATACGATATATCTGTGGCGATAAGCCAAAACCAGTTAACTCCATTTTTTGAAAAATTTTAGTTTTGCATGAGGTACTACTTGTTTTGGTCTAAATTTTCATTACATACAAAATTAGGACGTTATATTGCTTATTGGCACAATAAATGTAAGAAATCTGAACCACCCAGTAGGAAATGTTCTACAGGCCCAGTACTGGTACAGTACTGCTACCAGAGTTACCAGTACTGGTGAATTAGTTTACCAGTACAGTGACGGAGTCGTGCCAGTAATGGAGTGATAACACTGGGCCAGTACCTGATAACTAAACGTACCAGTTGTATACCTATACACTACCAGTAAATTTTGTTATTAAAGTAATGTGACTATAATATATATATAACCGATATCGCACGTACGATTTCCATGTCATATTCTTAAATTAAGAGGACTTCTTGTAAATTTGAAACGATATGTTTTAGAGTATAAAGGATTTACCTTTCGTTATAAAAAAGCATTCTTTTATCTTAAAATTATGTATTTAATTAATATAAAAGGAATATTTTAATAATCAGCTTACTTTTTTTATTTTAAAATGAAATATCATTAGAGGAATTTAATTTTATTTTAAGCAGATCATTTTTAAGAGTGTGTGACGTTTAATTTCATTAATCTTGATTTTTTGTGTTTTATTTATTGGTGATTTTCTGCCTCTTTCATCTTATTTGGCTAAATATAAGTCTTAAATGTACATATATATGCATTTTTTGCCATTTTCTGCAAACAAAAGAATATTCAACAAAAATTTTCTTTTTATATATGAAAGTTGTTAAAATCGTTTTTGAAACTTTAAACGGAATTATCATAAAATCACTTAAAGTGGAGTTAACTGGTTATGACTTTTTGCCACAGATATATGATATAAAAATAAATACATATATTTATATATATGGATTTGCAAGTTTGAATCAAGCTTCCTTTATATTTACAGACTAAAAAAAATTATCAAAAAACAATTGCCCTTTTGGTGACAAATATCGTAATAATGATTTGATATCTTTGAATTTTTCGGAAGTAATTCAGTGATACACTGAGAGAAATATATTCAGAATATATACGATTACTGTAACCCATTTTTCTCATCAGATGTTTGTAACCTGAATGCATAAGGCATTAATTTGAAAAGTACTATCACTGATAGGACAACTAAAATGGAATTTAAAAATTATATCCGTATTATTTATACTTACAAAGTTTTTCTTTTTCCAACGGCGAGAAATGAAATCAAGTTGCAATCGTTCTAATATGTTGAATGTTGACAACTTAACCACTCAGTCACGAGTCTTTTTTATTTACCTAGCCTTCTTTTTTTTTTAATGATTATAAGCGTCAACACACAAAGTCCTATCACTGTTGGTAAAAAGGCCTCACAATGTTAAAACAAAACACAAGCAATGTCATGTGCATTCGCTATGCTAACACAAATCGTACTGTAATCTATCATATTATTCTCAGTGTAAACTAATAACATTTAGATATTGTTAGTTGGCTATATTTAGACAAATGACAAATAATTTTATTCATTTGTCAGTACATTTTTCTTATCCATTTAATTGCATTAATAATTAACGAAATTAGATTAGTCATGAGTTAGAAATTGTTTTTTAAACAATAACTTAAGGTGATTCATCAGTGCCATATTGACGGAGTTAATGTCTTTTTATTTATAATCGTTTAAACGACAAGATGACAAATAATTTTATTCATTTGTCAGTACGTTTAACTTAGCATGATTAGAGTTTCGAAACATTCTTCTTTTCCATTTAATTGCAGTAATAATTAACGAAATTAGATTAGTCATGAGTTAGAAATTGTTTTTTTGTCACACGTGCACGCAAAGCACAGTAAAAGGTGCTTATTTTGAGGGAGCTAAGCACGATTTCGCGCCCTAGGGATTTTTATCCAATGTTTAACTCCCTAGGGATTTGGCGTCATGTTTTGC
>JABFPN010001455.1:0-29141 GCA_022817305.1 Leptoteleia sp. ZL-2020 | reverse complement strand
AATAAAAAAAAAAAAAAAAAAAAAAAAAAGAGTTTAAAACGTGACTGTTTCTCGTAGATATTATAAGTCATTAATTTAAATATGAAATAGTAAAATTCCGTAAAAGAAACATTTGTTATTATTGTGTCCATCTTAAAGCAGAATCGTTTTCTATAATACTCGAAACAAAATGCAGCTATGACGTGTGGTTCCGCGATAGAATTCAAATTGATGAACTGAGATATCACAAAACACTTGGCTGCTCCGGAGCATCTATCCAATATTTAATATCGCGTTTTACGAAAGTATGTATTTTATAGAAATCAAATAAAAACGTATAAAAAAATGCCAATTCTCATCTAATCCGCAGAAAAATCAGTTTTCATAAATTGAGGCAAATTCAATTTCTTATATATTTCAATAATTCATTCGTAATATCTAAATTATTTCCTTACCTCACTTTAAAACGTTGACTAATTTCTAATAATTTTTCAAATCAGTCTTGATTACATCATTGAAATATTCTTGGCCAAATCTTGGGTAAACATCAGCTTTTGACCATGTGTTTGGCGAAGTAATTTATTCCCGTATATTTTCCCTTTGTGTATTCGCGTCCTGATCCTTGTTTCTCTGTATGCTCGTACGGCTGCAAAGAAAACTTTTAGTTCCCATCAAAAACACAACTTGAATCGACGCGGGGGAAAAAAAAATAATAATCCGCCGTCGAAGCGACCATCATTTTGACGTGACGTTTTCCATCTTTTTATCCATTTATTACTCGTTTGATTTTTCAATCCAACGGAAAGCGGAAGTGGGGCTCGATACGTTTGTTTATAAATCAGAAAATACAATTAAACTGCATGGAATTTTCCATAATCGAGCAATAGGAACGGTGCACCTTAGTTGAACAAAAGAGTAACAATAAAAAAAGAAGAAGAAACAATATTTCTTATATATAAACGTAAATTTAATGCACACCGTAATATTAATTAGAAGTTAACGAAGCGTAACTGCACTTGACTTTATTTAATGAGACCAATTAAAAACATTCACTAACGAAACTTATCGAGTTCCGTTGGCCGAACGCTTATATCGCGCGAATTTGATTTTACGTTTCGAAGGAAGAAAGTTTCCTTTTTTAATTCAATCTCGATTTAAGTATTGGATCAATTATAATGGACAGCCGATTAGTTTGACTTTTAACTTTTCCTGTCAATAAATCCAATTATAACGACGTAAATGTTTATTCCAATATGGTTGACTTTTAATCCCAGGCAAAAAAAATGTAATGATTCTAATAAAATATATGTTGACTTTTTTGTTTGTTTGTATTTTCGAGAGGACAAAGAAACAATGCGTATATATGTAAATGATTTGTAGAAGCAGAAAGAAAGAAAGTACGAATTATAAGCAATGAATATGATAAAGTTTGAAAAGTGATGGTACATAAATTGTGGCTGGAACTGCTCCGAAAAAGGATGACTGTTACTAGTTAAATCCATCGTTTGCGAGACAGAGGCAGTACTTTATATAAGAATTGCTATGGAAACGCGCAATGGTTAGATCACGGCAAGTCAGTTGTTCTTGGGATGCCGGGCACGTCTTCGGGATCAGAATTTCTCCATCGAGATTGCCCCCCCCCCATCCCCCCCACTCTTCACAATGTCCGACTCGCTTTGGCCCTTTTTCCAAAACTTTTCTCTCACATTTACATGACGCAGTCTCGCTTTTAAAATATAAATTTCCCGGCGTTTTCATTGCCACTTTAATTGTGAATAACGTACTGTTTCTCATGCCATTAATAAGCCACGCGAGCATTCTCTCGCTTTCAACTGTAATACACACTGTATTAAGAAGTGTTTATAAGAAACAAAAAAAAAAAACGCATATGGCTTTTTATCATTCGGCTAATTAATGTTCTCGTAGGAAAAGTATGTTAAGTTTCGCGTCTAATTAAAAGAAATTGGCAAGATAATTGTTAAAACAAATATTCATATATATGGCCAAACACGGATATACATGGTCGATATATGGCATTAATTGATATAATTTAAAAAAAAAATGGTTTCATGCATATTGCAAATATTAAATGCGGCAAAGTTAATGAGATCAACGAAGATCTGCAGTCTCTTTATCAAATATTCAGTTTGAATATTAATTATTAAATAAATTAATAATAATTATTGCAATGTTAACATTGAAGAAGAAAAATTATGGGAGAAAATGTTTGTTAAACACCATTTCTTTGGTTTCTTTGTAGATATAATTTTTCTATCAACGAAAGTGGAAAAGTATAAAAACATTAAGAAACGACTTAATAAATAAATCTCGCCCCTTTTAACGCCAACTGAGCCAATTGTTGCAGCAGTATAAAAGAAGAAGGTTAGATTTTTATGTGATCGATTTAAATTATTTCGGAAAAATTCAATTTGACTACTAGAAATCTGGATTTCGAACGGAATAGAAATGAAATTTATTTTCGCGATATTGAATTCTTTCTTCCTTCACTTTCTGCTCGCAGTATTTTGCTATTTTAACAAACGACGTTTTGAGAAAAAATATCAAAAACTTGATATGTCGGTTATATAACCAGAAAATTATTAAATATGCTTTTTCAGTAAATTAATCCGCAACAAAGATAATATTATTTATTCTTTAATTGTTTTTTTTATTTTTTTACAATTATATCATATTTTTATTGCAGATTATTTATCAAAATCACAGAAAGTATATTTAAAAGTAAAAGAATTATTGCCTAAACTAAAAGAATAATTTAATATTTATATAACTTTGTATAAGGATGGATATAAACACAAAATAAAAATAAAGTTGGTTTATATTTTGTATTTTGAAAAAAAAAGGCTTCATTTTTCCGTACCATATAAATTTTGGTACATATTTTTTACGATATTAATTGAGCATTAATATTAATACAATTGTCCTCCATCAACTATAATTGTTCAAAATCACTTAAATTAATATTGTAGTGCAATTCTCCTTTTTATAATATGATCGTTTATCCGATGGAAATTAGCGTACAATTCGAAATGAATAATTGAATAGGAGGAGTGGAGATCTTCGTTGAAATCATTAATTTTGCTTTTGACATATTTAATATTTACAGTATGCAAAGACCTATTTTAACAAATGCAATTATCAATCGTAATTCATCTTTATATTATTACAAACAATAATTTTATATTAATTTAATATAAAATTTTGCAACATATTGATATAAAAATGAAACATACGTATGGTCCATATATGTTTTAACAATTTCATATGTGAACATATATAATTGATATATGGTAATAATTAATTTCAATATAAAGAAATTATTGAAACCATTGTTATAAGGAAAAAGGACCACATCTATCTTCTGTTCATCTAATTTTAATATCTCAGTCTATTTATTGAATTTTCTGCAAAAATTGATATGCACCGAAATTTGAAACTATGACAGCTAAAGGGAAGATATTTATTCCGAGTTTTTATAAGGGCGCGATGCCGCGGTTTACTGCACGGGGGAAAATTAAAAACGAAAACTACTCGAAATAATTGGATTTCCTCTCCTGACGGACATAATAGCGCGTTCAATTCACGTTTGATTACAAGCCGCGTGTAACTGACAAGGCACTTGAATTTCTCTGCGCTATGATATCGTCAGCTGATTTCGTCAAAGCGATTACTTATAATTTAATCGTATGTTAAATAAGACAGGGTGTCGAGTAGACATTGTCCCCGCACTACAGATATAACTTCTCGTCTCGCAACTCGCCGAGAAATTTATCAGTAGTTGCCATTATACATTATTATAACTCGCCGGTATGCTGGCATTTATAACATTATTTTTTTTTTTTTGTGATACACACAGAAAAATGTTGCAACAAAAATTACTATGATGCATAACAACTAGACTAACTCTAATGCATAACAACTAAACTAACTTATAAGTTATAATAATATAAGATTTTTAAAAAAACTAACCAGACTAACTTTATAAGTTAGAATAATATAAAATTCTTAAAAAAAACTATTCCTGCAGTAATAACAGTTTAAGTTTAGTTAGTTGTTTTTAGGAATCTTATATTACTGCAGAAATAAGAATCGTACATTCAGGGCCGTGTTGGTCGGGAGCGTCCCCCCTCAAATGCCAACGTTACATCGTGGTTGCATTTCAGGACCGTCCCCAAATGCAACATTTCTCCTCGCAAGCGATATTTTATTAATAAAACTTTTGACATATATACATGTAAAGTTGTCTGTCAGACACGGTGGCTTATTTGCATACAGCAAAAACGACTTCTTTCGCCTTCCGGATGCAATTAAGCGAGCAACAACAAAAAGGCAACCTCGATTGGCGATCGCGTTAACTTGCCAATTGACAGCGATATAAAGGAGTAGCGTGAGGAGGGTGATGAGGGGAAGAGGGGTCGGGGGGCTCGGGGGAGGGCAACGTGACGAGGTTCCTCAGTTGTGAATCCGTTGGATTACGCGGCGATTCCGACAGTCTCGCCAAAGACGAAGCGCAGAATGGATCGTTGGCGCGGAAAAGTGGCAATAGTGACCGGCGCCAGTGCGGGCATCGGCGCCTCAATTGCCCAGAATTTAGTAAACGCGGGCATCCGGGTGGTCGGCCTGGCGCGCAGGGCCGACAAATTGCAGGATTTGGCGCGAAAATTGAACGCCAAGGGAAATCTATTTTACCCGAAACCGTGCGACGTGAGCAAAGAGGAGGAAATTCTCAAAGTCTTCGAGGAGGTCGAGAGCTCCTACGGCCCCGTCGATATACTCGTGAATAACGCCGCGGTTACCTGTAATGATCCAATTATTGGTGAGTTCAAAACACTGCAATCGCACCCGGTGCAATAACTCCTCTCGCACAGATAACGCGCATTTATTCAACAACGCATGAACAATGCTGAAGATTTCCAACTTTAGCAGTTTTTCAGCGATTTTCAAGGCACTTTTCTCAGCATTCTCTTTCATTGGGGGGCGACACTGAAGATCGCACTTTTGCGTATACAGATAATGCAGAGATAAACAATGTTTGCGTACAATGATCTACTTTGCTGGCAATAAATTTCAATTTTTATTCGCGTCAAGTACCCTACGCTTGTGGGAGACAATTCTTTTATTATATATAGACCGTATAGGTTCCAGCGATTTCATATAAAGAATATCGATATAAGGGGGAAGTATTTCATTTTGTGAATGTGATCAAATGAATGTTTCGATGGTTTAATTTTTCAATAAATGGAACACTTCCCGATATAAAGGAACAATTAAAAGTATATATGTGGCTAGAATAATATATCAATTATTGCCATATATCTGACATATATGGATTAAGGATAAACATACATGTCCATATATGAAATTTTTATTTATTTATATGGACCATATATGAAACAAAGCAACAATGTTACTCCCAATATGATTTAATTGTTTCCTAACAGAATTACAAATTTCGTTTTAATGCAAATGTATAATTGAGGATTAGAAATTTTTTTAATGTCTGAATCACACTTGGACAGGAATGCCGTGTTACCACTCTGGAGAATTATTGATACCGTTAGGTTTCTTGCACGGTTTACAAAATGAAATATTGAATCTTTAAGCATCCCGCTTGTAATATTACATAAGTTCCGCAATTAAAATATTAACACTTATTGGTTGACTTAAATTGAAACTTAAATAAAATACAACAGATTTGTTTGAAAAAATAAAATATGCAATAAATTGATATTGTATACCAAAGAAGTTTCAATCAAGTGAATTTTCACACCTAAAATAAGATTTATATTGTTTTTAAACTTAAAGGTAAAAACATTGTATTTCTACGTAGGAAAATTATGCTTGAGAGAAAATAAAATATATCTTGCATAATTAAATGGGATACACTTGAGAAATTAATAATCAGTTACTTTTTATACATTATGAATTTTAAAAATAAATGCATTATACACAAAATGAAACATATACGGACATATATATGAACCATATATGTTTCATTTTTACTAGGATATAAATATTAAAATTTAAAATAATATTTTATACGGAATAAAACTTTGTTGCAGTACATTTATATATCGTTAAAACTGAAAATAAAAACTTTCAGATCAACATAGTATTTTATAACTGGAATGTTTCAACAATATTGCCAAAACAAAAGGAAAAAAAAGATTTTGAAAGAGATGAAGCATGGTATTGACCGAGATACTTGGAATTATAAATTAACTGTGCAAAATGTAACGAATGGGTAACATTAATTATGTTTATCTATCAATTGCACATAGAATACAAAAATTACTCTTCGACATAAATTTATCCAAACTTTAATTCTGTTAAAATTTAATTCCTTATCCTGCTACTCAGTATTTTTTCTTTTTGCTTCTTTTCGTCGTCATTAACATTGGAAAAATACCTCAAAAATGACAAGTTAATAAATTTTTTTTATTGCATTACGTAAATAGCTTTATTAGCTCTTTAACACACATCATGTACAGCATTAAAAATGTGTTATTACATGACAAATCAAATACTATAATTACGGTGACGTTAAAAATTGTTGATAAAGAGCAGCAAAGATGCTAAAAATGAACTAAATATTTAAAAAAAGAAAAAAAAAAGATAGTATTGATTAATGATAAAGAATATTTCATTTGCTTTACTCCGTCGTTTTGCAGAATGCTCGTCGGAAAATTACCGCAAAATTTTGGATCTGAACGTTTTAGCAGTGGCGATTTGCACGAGGGAAGCGGTTAAGTCCATGAGAAAGCACAACGTTCAAGGACACATCATTAATATTAACAGGTCAGCAATCAGTAATGCGCGATGTTCGAAATGCTATTCTTCTCGAGGATTTATTAAATTCGAAAGCAAAAAGATTGTTTTTTTTTTCTCCCTGCTCTCTGATAAAACCTTTGATGTAATCAACGCATATATGGTAAAAATCAACATATATATATATATATATCACATGTATCATTTGCATCGCATAAATGTCCCACACATTTTAACATGTATTATACTACATTGTATTTATGACATATATGGGGCTTGCATTCGACATATTAAAATTTTTATCTGCATATAAATATTGTGTAAAAACCATTAGTTAATAATAGTATTTATACTATGAAGTAACAATTTCGATTCCTCGATAACGACACGTTTTCGAATATATTTTTTTAAAACACTCCCTTATGTTACAAGAAATACTAAAAGTATACATAAGTTCTTGAATTATCATTAAATGATTGTACTGCAATTACTGGTATACGTCTGTGGTAAATTTCATTTATGTTTCAGCTTGTAATAAATTATATTTGATGAGCAATAACAATTCGATTAATTACCGTAAAAGGTATTAATGTGCAATGTTATTATCTTAACCTTGTTTAGCTGTCTCTTATGTCAGAAATAAATTTTTATGAATTATTTCATCATCCAAATATTTTACAAATATGAGACTATTGAATTTTATCGTACAATAGTTCACATGCATAATCATTTAATCAATTCTATACTTGATTTAAAATTTGCAAGCAAATATTTTATCTCTTTGCAATTTTATTATTGAAACCCATTGGTGGTACTTGAAATAATATGTTCGGAAAATCAGCTTTTTTTCTTGAAAGTGAAACGTCTTCAAAAAACAAAAATAAAATGTAAACAAACATTGTTACCATTTTTATGTTTTTAGGATGTAAATAAATATTGTTTCTTTAATTTGACCTTCCAGCTATTTACAAACATTACTCTTGTATATAGACAATATTCAAAAAGTTTCATTCTTGAGTTGAATTCAAAAAAAGATACTCGTGTAAAGCACTTTAAATTTAAACGGTAATTGTATTAGTACAAACATTTTACGTTTAATTTTGTGAAACCATGTAAGACACGAATTTTGAAAGCGTATATAAAGATTCAATAAAATGTCTAAATAATCTTTTGTTTTAATTAGTTTCTAAAATTTGTTCTTACGTTTATAGTAACATGTTACCGTAAAATATACAATAACATAATACTCTACGTCAAACGGTAGTAAAATAAATTTTATAGCCCTGAAATGACCCGGGCAAGGTTTTATAGGGAATCGCTTTTGAGAGCAGTTAGATAAGGAAAAGACTTTTGCATGTAAACACTTACATAATAATTCAATAAAATCAAAATAAATAGATAGGGATGAATTAGAGATTTGTGTGCTGAATAAAAGCATCGACTACTTTGTTTCAAATGAATTTCAAGGCGAACGAACAAAATAAAGCTGTATTATTTAAAATAAACAAAGTAAACATAAAATAAAAAACTTGTAGTTTCACCCGGCAGTATTTCTTTTATTACTTATTTGTTGCAACGTGCTAAACAATAAATTCAAACGTTTCCTAGTTCTTCAATTATTAAAAAAAAAATTTTTTTTGCTGGTTTACGTTTTAAAAATATTATACATAATTAAATGCTGTTTAAATAAAGTATACTGTTAAACACACGGGCAGAGTTCAATTTTTTATTATATTTTTAATGCCATTTGATTTTCGCCCTAAGGCGGGGATAGTTTCCGTCCTCGTCTATAATCAGTCAGTTTCCGTCTTCTAAACAGGACGGAAACAGGACACTCCTCTAATTCTTGTTATAAAAAAATGAGTTAAAAATATAGATGGGAAAAATATGTTTACACTCTTATTGCAAATATTTTTACAGCGTCGCAGGACACCTTGCCGACATGATTTCCATTCCATTGAGCTTGTACTGCGCTAGTAAATATGCCGTTACCGGCATGACCGCTTCACTGCGAAACGAATTAAATGCCGCAAGGACTAAGATCAAGATTACGGTAAGTGTCCCATAAAAATATTATGATGTCTCGATCATCAAACGGTTTGAAAAACTGCCATCAAATATTATTACTTTTATATTCGATATACCAGATATGGATTATTCGTTTTGTTATAAAAATTGTAATGCATTAAACATATTGCCTGTACGATAACATATTAATGTGCTAACAATCTTCTAAAATTATATTTATAACTGAGCGGGAGAGATTCGACGAGTCGAGAATTAAAAAGGGAAAAGGAACTGAAGAACGAAACGCCTTTAAAATGAATCGTATAATAAGAAACAATGTTTGTAAATATTTGAATCAAGGTCAACAGATATAACATTTGTTAATGTCTAAAATGTTATGTTTATAGAGCATCAGTCCAGGAGCAGTGCGCACCGATATGATTTTATCGGTTGGCTTACCGAAAGAAGTGCTCGAGAAGATCCCCGCTTTGGAGCCTCGAGATGTCGCGGATGCGGTCATGTACGCGCTTGGAACACCACCGCATGTTCAGGTACAATAAGTGGCGGTAAAATAATATATTATTTCCTATTGTATCATTCAACTGATCATTATACAAATTGTTCTTGTTTCAGATTGCCGAACTTACCATCACACCAGTGGAACAACAAATAAACGTCGGCAATGCACGTTAAAAGATTAACCTAACCTGTTACTCAATGTTTCAATTTTTAACATTACGAATCTAATTTTAATCGGGTGTTATTATAAAAGATATTTACAACTTCAATAATTGTTAATAATGTATAATTACAATTAATGATTTATGTTTTGTAAACTGAAATAAATGTCTTAAGGAACATTTCCTGTACTAAAATCATAACAATTTACTACACCTCATGGTAAATAAATTGTGATCAGGAACACAAAAATTTGCCTCTTAATAATAAACAATGACATCAAAAAATCGTTAATATGTTGACGATCTTTATATTAACATTAATAAAAGGATGAAACTTTTGCCGTAATGTTGCATGCTCAATGTCTAATATAGCGCGCGTTACTTAACAAGCGACGTTAAGTAGACAATTGTCACCGTGCGCGAATGCGACGGCACAAGCCAATTGTCATATTGCGCGCAATATTTTTAACAAACACACGAGGAACTTAATCTGTCATTCATCCAAACGCCTGTCATATTTTCTCATACTTTTTTGTGATTTTTTTTTTATTTTATAGACATTTTACAATGATGTTATTTAAACTATTAATACCCTAATAGAAATGAAACATCCCTAATAATGTATAATATTTATCATTATCATGGCACATATATATTGATTTTTATATGGTAATATTATTGAGTATAAAATTGTATCAGTGCACTGCACTTTACGTATATAAATAAGAGGAAAAGATAGAATACGAGAAATATTTATCATTTTAGACATAATACAATGCCAGACTGAATTGTCAGTTTGTTTTTCCTATTTCAACTTTTCCGCAATTGCGATTGGAAAATAATTATGCAACAAGAAGTTACGATTAATACATGTGGCATATCAAGGATGAAATAAATGAGAGATTTGTGAAATAGTAAAAGCGGCGGCGGCAGCATTTAATATTAGTGATTATTTATTAATTAAAATAATGCGAGGCGCGCAATGACAGCGCGGGTCACGCTCATTTGGTTGTTATATGCGCGAGTATAGATTAGAAGAGGGTGCGTCATCGTTTGTTTTTCAATTCACCTCACAACTGTCACGAAGTTTATGTTTATTAATCGAACGGCATGAAAAATCATTCGGCCAAGTTGACCGTTTCCCCGTGTCGATGACATTGACTTTGCTGAATTACTTGATTATAAACTCGCGACCAACATTCGATTAATACTGCAATAAACAAGTTTATTTCCAGGAAACAACACTTTCATTAATCTCCCCAGTAAAAATGAATCCATTCATGAAACCACTCATTCTTAATAAATACGATTAATGAGTCGTATAATTAATCGTGGTCGCGTGTAATTTATAATTCAAGTTCAATGTGAAAATTTGTTCGTTAAGTAACCAATTGCCCTATAAGCCTTCTATTTTTCTTTGTTTATTATTATTTATATTGTAAGTCGCTCGTGTCCTAGTTTTTACGTAATTAATAATAATAGTAATGAACATTACTACTGCATGTCAGCTGATAATTTAGTTTTCGCGCAGTGTTAACGTTTGTTTGTTTGTTTGTTTTTTGAAATTTAGTACCACGTATACCGACAAATTTTATATTGAACAATTTGTTAAAATATTAATAACACTGTGGTAAAAGAGCAAAAAAAAGAAAAAAGAGTATCAAAAATTAATCATAGAAGCTGGGAAAGAGTATGAAAAGTAAAATTAATATTAACGTTCCCTCTTTCATTGGAACACAGCCATGTTATTAATATTTATATTAAATTTTAGTTTACAGAATATATTCGTAGTTATATATAACATGTAATAACCACGACTAATCTACGATGTGACTTACTTTTGGTTAAACAAAGAGATTTTTCACGTATTTATTTCGCGCATCGTTTGTCGAGTAAATGATAATACAAATGATCATGCTTTTCATTGGGGAAGTAATTGCTTATGTGGTGTTGATATGGTTCATAAAATTGCCCATTTTCACGAGCCCGGCCAATTCAAAAGTTATTATGAATATTCCGAGTCAGGAGAAAACTGATAATGACGCGATTTTACCAAAACCGAATATTATTATTTTATTGGCCGACGATTTGGTAAGTTTTTTATGCCTATATATGTTACATATGGGACATTTATGCGGTGTAAATCATATATGTAACATATATATATGTTTTAACAATTTTATATATGGACATATGTGATTTAACAAGTTCATATGTGGATATATATGTTTTTTTACTTTATATACTTTAATTTATTCCTTTTGGTTTAATGATAAAAAATTTGCTAACATTTTTACATATATTAAAAAATTATTATAGAACTGAAGAATAAAACGTTTTTGTTTTTTTTTTTTTATTTTTAAACCATTAAGCTCTGGGTAATTGTACGTATTTTTTGTTAAATCTTCCCAATCTGTTTTACTCGGAATAACGAGTAAAATTAATGACAAAAATAATGCCTTGAAAAATGTAACGGACGAAATCTTAAAAACAGGCGATTTTTAATCATTTTATCGTTATTAATTAAGGGATGGAACGACGTAAGTTTTCATGGATCGGATCAAATACCCACCCCTAATATTGATGCAATCGCTTACAATGGCATTATTTTTAACGACCATTACGTAGGACCGTCTGATGCATCGACAAGAGCTTCACTTTTGACTGGGAAACACTTCATTAACTTGGGCTTACAGCATGGCGATATCTTAGAAGGCGAACCCAGAGGATTAAGATCTTTTGAAAAATTATTACCCGAAGTATAATTTTTGCTTACTTTATAAACCCTACATGTAATTCGATATAATAGTTAGTAAACTATACATATTCCTTTTTTTATATAATACATACTCAAAAAGGAATATATATTCGTATGAAGATATCTTTCTAATCTCACACGGGGTCAAAAAATTATTTTTATTTACGCAAACATAAATTATAACTTTCAAAACATACAACCACAACAAACAAACACAGACACGTACACAATAACGAACGAAAACAAGGTCACGGTGCGAGAGAGAACAACTCTCCCCACCGTGAGACCCTAAACCCGATCGCGAGCTCCCCGATGAACCGGGTCCGCGAAATGCAACATCATCCGCGCGGTCGCGCAATGTTAACACAAAAGGAAGGGGGGAAAGCGCCAAAAATAAGGACCAGAACCGGCTGGACGCGGGAAAGAGAGAGAGAGGGGGGGGGGAAAGCGCGCCAATTCGCGTGCTGGCCAAGCCCCGTGGTTGGCCGTGGAAAAACATGTTGGGAAATGAACTCACCGGGGTTGCCCATCACCGAGGTGACGGGGTGGATTGGCCCCGGGCCCATACGATCGTCCTGGCGTAGTTTCCCGGCCATCGCGACGACTTGTTCCTTCGGCAAAAAATGAAAAAGGTTGTTCAGCTTTGCGTTACTGCTGCGTTGCTTGTACCTCACGGTTTATGGCGACTAATAAACTTTCTGGCGTACAACACTTGGATTTAACATTACTTATTAACTTTACTTAACTAAACTCGACATTACGATATTAGATTGTGCGATACATTACCCGTACGTCGACGAAAATCGGACCGATCTGAACCGAAAATAATGGCGGCGCGCAGTGCCGACCATGTGCGGCGCACATGGGCTCGCGGTGAGTCGGGTGAATTCGGGGTTTCTCGCGGTCACGAAAGGGCGGGCCGACAATGCAGCGCGCCGAGCGCCACCCATCACAATTTAATAATTGATTAATAACATTAAAGATCACGTTCATTGTCAGGCCTAAACTAGAGTGTTTATGAATTAGAAAGATTGTTTATATTATTATATTTAATCAAGCAATTTATCAGTGTTTTATTTACGGTCGATTTTTATTTTCGTCTTTGGTTAATTCGCGTAAAGTACAAATAATGCGTAATTAAAGTATTCAACGTAACTTTATACGAGAGTTATTCAAGTGTTTGCTAATCAAACATTCCAATTTAGTCTTACATGGCTGTGCAAATATCTTGTACAGGCTGTGTGTTGGCGCTGAAAATACTCGGTTCTTCTTTGACGGCAGTGAGTTAATAAAATTAAGTGCCTTCAAAGCAAACACACGGTGCATTCAAAACGCAGTTGATAATATGCTTTAAATCAATGTCTGAAACATTATATAAAGCTGTAAGTTTATTGGCGCTGAATGATCGCGTAACATTAAATCATATTCACAATTGATTGCAGTATTTAAAAGAAGTCGGATACCAAACCCACGCAATTGGAAAATGGCAGCTGGGATTTTGTGTGGAAAAATATACTCCAACTCATCGAGGCTTTGATTCCCATTATGGTTTCTGGACCAGTCACCAGGATTACTATTCCCACGTCAATGAAATTTCGGCTACAAATGTAATTACATATTTACTTATAGAACTGAAGAATGAAACATTTTTAAAGTAACATAATGACAACTTTAAGTAAAACTTGACTATTAAAAATGTTATGTGAAGCACCTATAAATATAGTAATACAAATGATATATGCAACCAGATTTTGATTTATTTGTTTAGGGAGACAATTGGTCGGGTTATGACATGAGATCGAATATGACTATCGATTGGTCCGCCAATGGCACGTACACCACCGATTTGTTCACCAGAGAAGCAGTGCGATTAATCAGCAACCATAATAAAACCACCCCCCTCTTCTTGTATTTATCCTACCTTGCTCCACATGCGGGAAACAAAGACAAACAGTTTCAGACCAAAGTTAATCAGTCCGATGCATTCTCCTACATCAAAGATCCCAAACGAAGATCCTATGCAGGTAATTTCAACTCAACTACAATAATGAACAAATCGATTCAATCGTCGGGGAGATATGTTAGTTACATAGGGCAAAGTTTGTTAAACATTTATTATACAGTAATCATTGTATAATGCAACACTCAATTTGATATCGCGCACTGAGAGAAATTTCTTAGTACACGCTCCCTAATAGAACATAATATTTATATCATGTATTATCAATATTATTTTTGTTAAAAAGAAAAATATTTTCTAAATATTCAAATATCAGCAAGACTATACTTTTCTAATTACACTTTATAATATTTATATTAAGGCGTTATTATGTATGAATATATATGAACCTATATATGTTTCATTTTCACTAGGACACTGATTTCTATATCGTACTTAAAATTATATATAATATTAAAGTTGAATAATAATGTTCCTCCACTTTATTCTGTTGTAGAGAAAGTATCAAAATTGGATCGCAGCGTCGGTGAAATCATGTTCACTTTACATAAGAATAAAATGTTGGAAAACAGTATAGTCCTTTTTCTCTCAGATAACGGAGCACAAACTGTTGGGTTTAATCCTAACGGAGGGAGCAATTATCCGTTACGAGGAGTAAGTAGTTGAATGGCACACAAATCGATCGTGATAATTTGTTTGCAAACGAGAGAAGTTTCAAAATTTGTTTTAGGTAAAAGGCGGTCCCTGGGAAGGTTCGACCAGATCCATCGCGGTACTTTGGTCACCTCTTCTCACTCAAACAAGCTGGATTTCCGAGCAAATCGTTTCAGTTGTTGACTGGTTCACCACTCTAGCATATCTTGCAGGTTTTACAACTTTATAACTGAAGATTAAATTAAAAGATTGTCAACAATTTAAAGAATTTCCTTTTCATTCATTTGTATGCACTGAAAAAAAAATAAGAGAAATATCAAAACTAACTAATTTTTATTATAGAAAAGGAATATAGCTTTCATTTAAAAAACTTGTACTTATTAATTGAAAATACAATTTCAAATTTCAGAGAAACTTAAAATATTTAACAGTGTGATGTTTATTTTTGAAAGGTGCAAACGTCAGCAGTGTAACACAATTGGATGGTATCAACTTATGGCCCTATTTAAATGAGAACGACGGTGTCGTACGAACGAAAGTGGTTATCAACATAGACGAAATTGCGAATTATTGGAGTATCAGATACAACAATTATAAATTTATAAATGGCACGTCGGACAAGTATATGCAATGGTACGGCGATACGGGAAGAGTTGCACACAAAGCTAAGGAAGGACATTCCCCGGCTTATCTCGCGAAACAAGTGTTACAAAGCCAGGCAGGAATGGCCATTGCAAATGTGATCAAAGCTCGTTGGATGACAACCGAAAAAGGAACAGAGGACGCGTCTTCAAAGACGAGTCCTAATAATATGCGCCAGTTGTCTATATCTGACATTCTTGATTTAAGAGAAAGAGCGCAAATACGGTGCAACAAAAAGTTTAATGAACAGGTTATCATTTGGAAAAGATAACTTTCTTCATTGTCAATATATTTACCCAGAGAAAAGAAATTTATTAATTTCAAATAAATAGGTTGATTTTTTTCATTTTTTTTTCTTCAGTTATTTTAAGAACAATTTTCAGCGAATTATTTCCATTAGTATTGTCATTTATTTAATATCACAGAATATTTTAAATTTATTTTATATATTATATATATATATATATATTAATAAAAATAAAAATATATAAAATTAAATAACTATTCTTCCAGATTTGTAATCCATCGATGTCTCCATGCCTTTTTGATATACAATCCGATCCATGCGAGCGCAATAATATCGCTAACGATGAAGAAATTGTAGTTCTAGCGATAAAAATTGTTCTTAAAGATTACTTGGATAACATGGCCTCAGCAGCAAATACAAAAGAGGACCCTGACGCTGATCCTCGAAAGTGGAATGGAACTTGGATTTGTTGGCTGACCGAAATGGAAAAATATCGAAACAATAATTATCATGTGGTCATCATCGTCTCTATTGTTTCAGCTATCGGAATTTGCTTGTTAATATTTTATGTACTTTCTCGACGATTCGGAACGTATAGATTGAATAATTTAAGAAACGAAAATATCATTGCTAATAAATGACGCTTTAAAGTTTCTTTATAAATAAAATATGCTAAAAATACTGAAATGGTCATTAAAAGAAAATAAAATATTCTGCTTTATTTTTCTACTAAACATTTTTGCTCCCACTAAATATCTCTTAATAATTAAAGAAATATTCTTTTTTTATAAAGTATTTCGTAAGATTATGTAAAAGTATTTAGTAATGTATACTTTTACATATTATCTTTTAATAGTCATTAAGCTTAAATTTATTATTATATATTATGAATATATTTATTCATATACATATTATGAATTTTATAATATTAATATTAATTGTATGATATATTCTACAGTAAGTACACACCAGTTTGCAGGTGAAAGGAAAAAAGTTGTTAGCAAGTAATGGAAAGATTTCTTCAATACTAATTGAAAACAAGATGTTATTGTTATTATTTTTATCACACGTTTCTTAATATACCGAAAATAGTTCAAACAAAATTGAATAAGCTACCAATTTTGCTTATTCACACCATCAAAATCAGGTGTGTATATTTGGCTGTTACATATAAAACTGTATAAACATCTATCAATAATGTTTCACCGTACTTATTGGTCACTCAAGTGAATCTGAGGGAATCCTTGCATCGAACGTTTCGAGTATCCTCGAGGGAGCGAAATACACATAGCAGTTTCTTTTATCGTGATATACACGTATCCTGTTGGAATTCGATATAACTCGGACGATTTTATAGAAAATAAAATTTTAGTTTGAAGTTGCAAAGATTTCGCTACCAGAAACTGAAACATTCCATAAAACAGAATATTGTAAAGATTTGAAACAATCTTGAATTATGCATTCGTAAAATTTAATTAGTATAGTAACAAAAGGTTTTGTTTTTGCATCGCAATGAACCTGAAATTAATTGTTAAACGAGACAAAGTATTTCAAGTAACAATTTGGTGATATTTCATCCGATAATTTTAAGCACAATATGCTGGCAAACAGCCCGTTGCATCAAATAAATATCTTGGAGCATCCAACATTTTACAAAGACTTTTTCGTTTTTTAGTTCCATTGTCCATAAAGAATGGCGTGCCGATTTAGTATGGTTGAAAAGCGATATGCTTTTGGCTGCTATCCCAAATTTAAGATTCACAATCAGTAATGTAATAAATATAATTGCAATCTTTGTGTACTGATTTTATTTTGAGAAGCATGAATTTGAATACAAGCATGATAAATGAATATTTTTTTTGTCATTTAAATATATTAAATGAAAATTTTGTTAAAATATAGCAAAAGATGCAAAAATTCAGAAGAGGATTTCTTTATAATTTGTAAATAATCATATTTATGAACTTACTGATGTGTAGTTGGTATCAAAACAACAATACCAAAAAGATGATAACAACAAAAATGAAATTAAAAATTGTAAATTAATTCACTCGATCATTCATTTAGAATATCATTTTATTCAACATTGATAAAGTACTTTTTTAATACAATTATACAAATATTTCCGAGTCATATCAACAAACTGATATATTTTTATCAATGTGCATATTAATGAATTCATATTTTTTTGAACTTTATTTACAAGGTACCACTCTATCTCGAGACCATAAAATTAAGATACAATAGTTGATTGGTGCATTAAATAATTACACGGAAAAAAATGAAGTTCACTACTAAATTTCTATTTAAATTAGATATATTGTTTGGCTATGCTTGACATAAGTAAACATTATAATTATCAAATTAGTTAAAAATTGGTAAACTCGTTTATCTACCAATTCAATACTTTTTTTTCCGTGTATGAGTCGTTTATAAATCACACCAATAAACGTATGTACGTAAAATTTACATTTGTATAATAATGTGGAATATTGATATTATTTCACTGATAATAAATAAATGTATGTAGTAAATTATAAACATATTTCGGTTTATATATTATAATATTTTGATTAATTGGTATTTATTTTAATTGTAACAAAATAGAACCATTATTTAAATTCTATAAAATGACTAGTACCATTTTAGCGTACATACTGTTTTTTTATACACATTTTACTGGATGAATGATTCAAAAAATCTCGAGCAACCACATAAATCATAATTATTTTTAAATTTTTATATATATGTATGTACATTACAACGTCATAAAAACAATTTATATATAATTCACCCCCTCGTACTAAAAATATGTACAAAATTAACTATTTCAATAAAATAAATTAAATTACGTGAGAATTAATTAAAGTTACACGAGATCGCAAAATATTCAACACATAATGTACATTAATTTATGTAATCTCAGTTAACTTTAATTAATAATTATTAATTTCAATATCTACTTGAACGTTTGATGTTGCACCAATCTTTTAAATAACCCACTTTCCTTTGCCACTAAATTAGTATATGTTCCACTTTCAACTACTCTTCCCCTATCCAAAACTGCAATCATATTGGCATTTTTAATAGTGCTAAGTCTGTGTGCGATAATCAAAACTGTTCTCCCTTGTCTGACTCGCTCTAAAGCTTCTTGTACAAAACATTCGCTTTCGGCATCCAACGCACTTGTTGCTTCATCCAGTATTAAAACTTTTGGATTCTGAAAATAAACAAATATAATATATTTGTTTAGATGGAATATGAAAATACAGTTTTGCCATTATAGTCTTTTTCAAAATCTGGTTGTTTTTTATTTTTATTATTATATTCGTATCATCATTAAAAAAAACATTATTTCATTTGATTAAGATAATGGACTATAATCAAAACTTAAATACTATATCATTTATTATTACTAATTAACACCTAAAATTATAAATACTATACCTTGATTAAGGCCCTAGCAATGACAACTCTTTGTCTTTGACCTCCACTCAGAGTAACACCCCTCTCCCCCACAACCGTCTCCAATCCATTTGGCATTCTTTGAACGAATTCTAAAACATTAGCCTGTCTTGCAGCCTCTGAAATCTCCGCCTCAGAGGCTTCTTCTTTCCCATACATAATATTTTCCCTGATAGTTCCATTGAAAAGAATAGGTTCCTGTGAAACCATACCAAATTGTGATTTCATCCATAATGGATCTAACTTCTTTATGTCATTACCATCCAACAAAATTTTACCACTATCAGGGTCATACAATCTAACCAACAACAAGGCCAATGTTGATTTACCAGATCCAGATGGCCCTACTAATGCCAACGTTGAACCTTTTTCAACCTCCAAATTAACATTCTGTAAAATTGGCAAATCTTTCCTAGTTGGATAAGTAAATGTTACATCTTCAAATTTTATATTTGCAAATAAATTCTCCAAGACAATTCCTCCTTCGATAGGTAATTTTCCTTTGCGGTCAATTAATTCGAAAAGTCTTGTACTCGCTCCGAGAGCTTTATTTAATTCCGTATAAAACGATGAAAGACCACCCAGAGAGACTCCGACATATGCTGCGTACAGAAGGAAAGAGCTCAAATTTCCAACGGTTATCGCTTCATCGGATACCATGACGCCACCGTAGTACAGGACGGAAAGGGCAATGGCGTTGCCAGAAAAGCCAGCAGCTCCAAAAAATAGGCCTCGATAAAAACTTTCTTTGTAGCACAATTTTAATAGGTCCTGCAGTTTTGAGTCATAGTGTTTGATCTCGCTAAGTTCTTTGCCAAAAGCTTTGACTACGCGTATATTGCTAATTTTCTCTTCTGCCGTTGTGTTTAGAAGAGCAAGGCTATTTTGTACATCTCTGGTAATATTTTTTACAAAACGACCATAAAAAACAGCCATTATGGAGACTGGTGGTACAACGAGGAGGCCTACCATGGCTAACTTTGGGGAAATGTAAATCATCATTGAAACACAAGCTAGGCACATTATTCCAGATCGTAGGCCATCGGAAATATTAGTGGTAATTGAAGAGCTCACGAGTTGTGCGTCTCCTGAAAACATGGAATGTTACTTTTTAGACTATAATTGCAACAGTAAGTGGATGGAATTAAATATTAATTGGTAACTTTACAATTTTTAATCTACAAAATAGTATTTTTTAAGTTTAACATAATAATAAAATTTTAAATACTTAAAAACACTTTAATAAAATAGTATTATTTTATTTTGTACATGTTAATTGTTCCACAATTATTTGATGTGGTAAATTGTTTAAATTAAATGTAAACATAAAGCAGAATTAACATAAACAATAAGCTTTAATATTTACCAGTCAATCTTCCAACAAGTTCTCCGGTGCTTACTTTATCAAACATTGCCGTCTCCTGCTTCAATATAGAGGAATAAACAGTTTTCCTCAAATTCTGCGTGATCTTGTATCCAGTGGTGGTCATCAGATAAACCCTTCCAAAATTGCATATGCCTCCGATCAAAAACACACCCAACATCACCAAACTTACTTTATTAATTTTACTTTTCAGCTCGGCTTTGTCCTCGGTATAAATAATGTCGATGACTTTGCCAATTAAGAAGGGTACTGTCATTGTCACCCCGGACGACACGATCAGCAGTGCTATGGCACCGATCAATCTCCATTTTTCCGGCTCGGCCAAAGCGAACAATTTTTGCAATTCCGACAGCTTTGGCTTTTTCCTCGCCACGGCCACCGCACTTTTATTAACATTTTTGAATTTAATCGACTCGCTGGCGAACTTTCGAAAGCTTATGGTGTATCTCTTTTTTGGCACGACCAAATTGGTGGTTAAATTCAGTCGATAAAAATGACACCTCCGAAACAAACTCGTGTACATTTGACCGGATCGATGGATTATTTTTCCGGTAAACAGTAACATTTTGTCAACAATTGCGGGTCGAATTTATTAACAATATCGTAACGCTAAGAAAAACTAACCTCTTCGTTGGTCGATTCTCGTATCGCGTTAACGTCTTTCACAATCGGCATATTTAATTGTTTCAATTGAATATCCAATTATGCCGTGTTATTTTTTAATTATTCATTGTTATCGTCGCGATGGTCGCGGTAGGGATCGTATTTCGCGTGACTTTTAAATTCTTTTCCTTCTGCTTTTCGTGTACGTTTCCATGGTTGACTTGATTCGTCTCGTACGGTGTTGGAAATCATATAATAATAAATTAAAATTGCACGGAAAAGGCTCGATTAAAATGTAAAAATAAAAATTACTGAAATTACGCAAACGTGTGTTACTTGAATTACCCACTATATCATTAGAGGTTATGTTGATGTTTAATGAAAAAATTGAATTATTGTTAAACGAACGCGGAGTTGAATTTAAATTTCGCGCGATTAACGGATTGGTCATGATATATTTTTAAGCAATTACAGTTGATTTGTTAAAGAAGTAACAAACTGATGGGTTTTGAAAAGTAATATTTAATATTATAATATTATGAAGGTGAAAAATAAAACGTTTTCAAAGTACAAAATGTAAACAAACTTTATTTTCCTCTACTTTTATACGTATAAGCAGTTTCGAGGTACATGTAGTTACTTTTATTCTATAGTAACATAATACATTTAATAATGTGCACTTTTATTCTGATACATGCGACTAGCTTCACATTGAACCTGTCGGGAAACCAGACAAAACAACTTTTGTATTGCGCCAAAATTGTAATTAAATATTTTTAATTTAATTCACTTAACTGTGAAAGTAATCTTGAATATCCGTGTATATTTCACTCGTATTTTAGTTTACTTTTTAATTATATATGTATATCGAGTATAAATATATATTACTACTATTCTAATCTGACATTTTTATAAATAAACAATTGCAACAGTTTTATTTAATTTTTACATTGCGACGTCAAATTAATCACTCGAACAAACGAACTAACGGTAAACAATTTTTCAAAATGTCAAATACAAAATCGTAAAAACCTGGGAAAAGAAACAAAAAAAAATGAAAAAGTAAATAAAAGTTAAATTAAAAACTAGGTAATTTGCACTGGAAAACGAAATTTTATATCCCGTAAAAGTACAGCTAAGAAACTGACATTTTATTCTTTGAACCGTAAACAATATCAATCTAATTTTATCCGCATATATATATATTTGCATGTGTGTGTGTGTACTGAAACGAAACGCGCTCGAAATGATAATTGCGTAACTTTCGTAGTATGCGATTTGTTGAATCGTTGAGCTGTAACAGGCTGCAACGATCAGATGATTTTACGTGTGGACCAACTGCGCGCGAGCATTTTAATCCTGTAAACTTTTGGTCCCGTAATCGTTGACATTTTTATCCGGAGATGATTTTGAAAATTATCGTCTTTGATGTTGGTTTCGATAGAATGAAATTGAGGAGAGCGGTTGTCAATTCAGATTAGCGCACCTTTGTAGCTAGATGTCAACATAACCTCGCTATCAAATGCGTGAGTAAAGTTGATGCGTTTCTGTTATCTCATTTGACTCGTTATTTGGCAGAATGCCTCCGAGCCGTTTGGACGCCGTGTACAGAAGCATCTTGTTGACGAGGTTTTTTACTAAAGGATGGGGGAGTCCTGAAAATTTGCGCAGGTACTACCTAACCTATTCATGATTGTTTTGATTATTACGCGATACGATTAAAGTGGAAGTAATTTCTTTTAATCCTTCATACGCATGTTTTTTAAAAATTATTAATTATAAAAATATATTAACGTTAGGCGTAATATTGTCGTTCAATAAATTGTTAAATTTAATTTTTATTATAATATATGCTTAGGAGAACTTTCTTTTTCTTATTTTTAGGATATTTGATTTCCGAAAAGTTGTCTCCAATCGGGCAGCATGTTATAATTTAATACCTCATAATTATCCAATTACAATAACGAAGGTAATGAATTATTAATTTGTATTTTAATTATTCATTTTAAGTAATTGATTAAACTAGTATTTAATTTATAATAAACTGTACACTTTTTTTGTTTGAAGATTATACAGATTTGAAGAATCTGAAATTGCATTTGACATGTTTATGGATTGAAAGGTTTACTGAATAAGTTACAAATTTAATTTGTAATCAATAGTACTACTCGTTGTAAATAAATAATTATTATGAAACATTCATACAAAAGTAATGCTAATTATATTAACATGACATAGATAAAAAATTATAACTGTGTCACCTAATTTTATTTTTTTTAATAGAATGAACGTTAAATATAATTTTTGAAAGAAATAGATTATAAAAACAATTTGAAATTTGTTTAATTATTAAAATAAATTTATAGTTACTGATAACAAATTACATATTCATAATTTTAAAACCTTACAAAATATTAGTTTTATGAAAAGTATGTGTAAAAGAAGTCAATTTTAAATTTTAAAACTAGATAAAAATACATTATTAATGTTAAATACATTAATTTATTGTGTATTTAATTATTGGTAATTTATTGCAACATGGTGATCTTCAGAAAATAGAATTTAATTATGTTAAACAATCAATGCTGTAGAATCCCTCTTTATTTATTCATTCAGTCAATCATTCATTCATTCATTCATTCATTAACAATTAAAATATTTGCAATTATATGCTGAGGGGAATGTTATTGATGTTGCAACAAAGCTCAATAGTTAAGGTAATTCAGTGCATGTCAATGTATAATTATAGTTTTGCAAATTTAATAAATATATCATGATATATAGAGAGATGTGACAGCAGACAAATTTCTAAAGGAATAATTATTAAAAAATAAAGTTAGAATTTGGAAAATAAAATTGATCTGAAAATTCTATCACTTTTACATTACATTATAATTAATATAATGGTAAATTATTAAAATTTATTATAAATATTAATTTATTCAACAATTAACTGACCATTTTAAACTAGAATAATTAGAATAAATTAAAAAAAAAACATATACTCTAGAAAATAGTTTCTCATGTTTCACCTCTTATAATTAAAAAAATATATGTGTGTATTTTTAATTTTAAAAAAATTGTAAAGTATGTAAAACAAATGAGAAAATGAAAATCAATAATAATAAGCACCTTAAACAAAGTTGGATCAATACCATGTATATTATATATATAAGATATTTTTAAACAATGACGAAGTAATCATTTTTGTTGGCAACATTATTACATTGAATAAAGACAAAAAATCATGTGGAAATAACGTATAGAAAAAAATAAAAATTCCAAATTACTTATTGGAAAAAAATGAATGTTTACATCTTTTTATAAAAATTGAATATGCCTAAGTTAAACTCTATATAAATATTAATAATTTTAGAAAGATAACTTTGTTTTTGAATAAAATTATGACTCAAGGTCGTGTTTTAATGATTAGCTTAGTCAACATTGTTAAGTAGGTGGATAAAACCTTAACACTAATTTTTTAACTAATTATTTTAACCCAAATAAAACTAATAATGTTTTTTTTAAATGTAAAATGTAGAAAATTACTAAACTTAGGGTCATTTACAACATTAATTATTAATTATTAATGTGGGTACTTTTTTCTTGGTATCTCTTTTTAAATTAGAACATATATTCAATTTCTGTTCATAGTATTTACAGTTATAATTTTTACAAAGGTCACAACAACTTTAAAAAAAATTTAAATAAGTCAATGCACGACTTTTGTTAATATTAACTTCTTACATACTTTTTTATTATAAATATATGAATAGTTATAAGAAAATGATCATTATATAAAAATTTAAAATAATATATGAATATATTAATAGGATGAAGACTGGTCTGACTGTCACATAATAGAAGGTCAGTTTCAGTCACCCTTTGATTGTCATCTCCCAGGGATGATGCCAGAGGAAGCAAAGACTGCTTATTTTCAAATTGTATTACCACCCAATTGGAGTTCTCACAAACGTAAACCAATATGTTTACATTTAGCTGGAACTGGAGATCATGTTAGTATCTTCTTAATTCAAAAATAGTTATAATAATAACAATAATAAGCAAATTCCCTAGTAAAAATGAAACATATATGAACATATATATTTTTTCTTAATTCATATATGGCCATACATAACAGATATATGGTAATAATTGATATGATATTCCAGTCATATAGGCTTTCAAGAATTCCTTTACACTGAAATCAGTTAACTCCATATATCAACCATATATTTTTTATATTTTTATATTATAAATCTTTATACTCAACTTAGCCTGGTCAGGAGCTTCAATTGGATTTTTCTCCTCTTTCCTTATTTTCGAATTAAGAGAAAACATATATGTCTATGTACGTTTCATTTTTACTAGGATTGAAAATTAAATTACCAAACAATATTATAGTTTTTTTGGAGAAGAAGAAACATAATGGCCAAACCACTATTGAAAGAACATGGTATTGCATCTGTTTTACTGGAAAATCCATTTTATGGGTTGAGAAAACCTAAAGATCAAATGTAAGTACCTTATACCACATTAAATGAACTTCTACATATTGTATAAAATAAATAATTGCAAGCGTAATATATAAAATCATATAAACATATTTAAATAGAATTGAACATAACAATAGTAAAATATACATTAAACACATTCATATTAAATAATTTATTTATTTATGACATGAGTCAATACAATACATGTATGACAATAAAAAGAAAATGAAGATTAGTAACACGTTTTAAAATTAGACATACAAGTTTTATTCGTATCGCAAATTAAAATTTCCAACATATTTACACAACACATAATAAGAGATATAATTAAAATTTTTATCAATGTACAATATTTATGTAACATTTTACATAACATTGGCTTAGAGTATTAAAATGATGGGGCTGAAGAATGAAACGTTTTGAAAGTACAAAGCGTAAACAAACTTTGTTTTTATTTTGTATCTACATCCATGTTTATATCCCTTATTGCTTCTGTTTTTGTTAAGTTGTCAAACAATTTATGTTTATGTTTTTGATTTAAAAAACGTTTTAAATCAGTTCCATATTATAATAATATTTATCAACTAATTATATTTTGTTAAACAACAGTAGGTCCAGTTTACATAACGTGACTGACATTTTTATCATGGGTGCTTGTTTAATTTTGGAATCTATAGTAATTCTCAACTGGTGTGAACGTCATGGATTTGGACCTTTAGGACTTACTGGACTCTCGATGGGTGGGCATGTAAGGGAATCAAAGGCAACATAAGATATTTAATTTTCATCGCACGCATGTCATAATGTAGAATGATACAAATTGTAGATGGCGTCGTTAGCAGCAACAAGCTGGCCAAAACCTATTCCCCTTGTGCCGTGTTTATCTTGGTCTACAGCTTCGCCCGTTTTCACCCAAGGAGTCATGAGTGCGTCGATAAACTGGGAGTTATTAAAATCGCAATATTTTTCTGACGACAGTTATCAAAATCAATTAGCTAAAATGGTGAAATCCGTGGATCATAATGTAAATATAAATTCCCCGTTGAAAAAGTTCTATAGATCGGCGGGTTCCGTGCATGTGTTTTAAAAATGTTATTATTTATGTTTAGGATGCTTTTTTGGCAGGCCAACATTTTGCCAAACATTTCCCAGCTAGTATGTTAAGAGTGAGTAAGTTGCAACAGAATCAAATAAACGACTTCATAACTAAGTGCGATTCCGATAAAATTGATACGCTTCAAATAAAAAACGACGATATTGATGATGAAAAGGCGGAAGCTAAAATATTTCCGCTTAGTTTGATCTCAAATAAATTCAGAAGCAAAGATCCGGAGTCATTAAAGGGTAACTAAAAGAAATTTATTCTTCAAAAGGGAATAGATTATTATTAAGAAATATATAAAATATATTAAATTATAATTAAAAGTATTATTTTACTTTTGAGTAGGTGTATGCGTGTTACCAGTACATAAGCATCCAATGTTTGACGACATAAAAGGTCGAAAGTCTGAAATTTTACAATTTATGAGAGGAATCATGGATGAGTGCACTCATTTGAGAAACTTTGAGGTTCCCGTGGATACTGAGCTGATAATTGCAGTATGTGCAAGAAATGATGCTTATGTTCCACGTGATAATTGTATGAGTTTACAAGACATTTGGCCAGGAGCAGAGATTAGATATCTTAATGCAGGACATGTTGCTGCTTATTTAATGTACCAGAAATACTTTAGGTAAAACTAAATTATAAACAATATTTTGTCTTATACCTTAATAAATAAGAAAAATATTAACTTTAATAAATAAGAATAGTATATTATGCATGTACTATTTTTTGTAACGCATGCAAGGAGAGTGCCCTGTTTCCAAACAGCTGGTTTCCGTCTTCTAAATAGGACGGGAACAGGACAATTTCCGTGCACTCGTTACTAAAAAATACTACATCATTTCTCAATAATAGTTAAATTTACAAAATTTTTTGAGGAAAATAAGCAATTAAATATTTATTTTATTTCAGAACAACCATAAATGAAGCATTTGAACGTTATTTAAAAAAATATCCTTTGAAAAACAGCTGACAATACGATCTTTTATATCCAATTAAGTGGAAGGAAAGGTCTTTTTGTTTTAAGTAATCAAAGCCAACAATATGATCGAGAAACCAGCACCTTCAGTTTCTCACGAAAGTATATAAATCAACTGACATGCACATTTTAATAACAACACAATTTTAAAGATTTTTACATTTTTCTTGTTATATTCTTTAAATTCACTTACAGAATGATAAATTATTATAATTATTTTTGATGTAACAAAGTTTTGCTGAATTGTTATCAAATTTAAATTGACAATTTAATGTATCAAATTTTAAATATTAATTTTTTCTTATATTCATTGATTCTACCATTCACATGGAAGTATTCAACGAAAATAGTAAAATCGGAAAAAAATCATTTCAGGCTATTAATATACAGACAGAAAAATGAAACAGTTAATTTTCCCATCAAAAATTGAATTCGAACCCCAGAAAGCAATTTATGAACATTTTTATGATAAAGTATGTATTTCAATAAATTTATAGGAATAAATACTTTATTTTACCATTTATTTCATATTTTATCATAAGTATGTTCATAAATTGTGTTCTGGGGTTGGACTCATATTTATTATGGTAAAATTAACTCATTCATTTTTCTACGTGTAGTTATCGAATAATAATTACCAATTGAAATGCTCTTTGAAATTATACTGTTGTTTTATTACTTGCACTAATTTTAATAAAGTTAGCGCAGTCTCATTATTGTTCTTACTAAATCAAATATTGTACACATTCGTTGCAAATTCTTAAATAAAAAAAAGTGCAATTTTATTAGTTTAAAAAAGCATCACAATTAATAAAGAATCGTCGTGTAGTTTACAGTAATTACGAAAGGACAATATGATCAAGGTTTTTATGCAATAATTAATCTTAATGATTTGAAAAAATGATGAAGAAAATATTTACAACTAAGCATTATGTGATCACAATTTTATGTGAATTTATTTTGATAAAGACAAATAGAGAAGAAAGAATTACGCAAATAATGTGGATGTAAAAAGAAAAGAGATGAAAAGTGTATGGTACGCTTATAGACAATAAATCTATTCATTGTTATTTATTGTATAATTCATATATTTTAATATATTTGTATATGAATTTATTGTAAATATATATTAAATGAAGAAATCAAAAATTCCACAGTTTTCTTTTTAATGGATTTATTTTCATATTTTAATTCTAATACAGTATACAAGTCACAATTATATTATTTAATAAATTAACACTAGTGTTAATAAATACCCCAAGAACACACTTAGGTTCAGTGAACGTTGGTTTTAGATAATTACCCAACTTACGCAACATTCATAGAAGGTTAAAATTACGCAAAATTAGCTAAGTTGAACATTCACTCAACATTGAAAGTAGCGCCCAAAAATATG
>JABFPN010001454.1:0-29143 GCA_022817305.1 Leptoteleia sp. ZL-2020 | reverse complement strand
TCGGGAGTTCAAATCAAGGTGGGATTAAAGTAAATTTTTTTTTATATAGAAATGCTTTGTTAGCCACTATGGCTCGACTGTGGCTCCTGGCCACATCCCACAGTCGATCCATTGCGGCAACACGTGTGGCTTATTGTGGCCAAGACTGTGGGCTCCCGCATGCCACAGTCTTAGCCACAGTGCTGCCATAGACTCTGCCACAATGTTTTTTCCACGCGGGCTGCTTTTCAGTGTTTTTACCTTTTTGTTGCATGCAGGTCAGTAAAGACTCACAGACGGATATTAGACAAATAAAATTAATACAGTAATTATAAAACTGTACATTTTACAGATTTGATTAAGATTTTATATTAGATAGATTTTCCTTTTAAATAAATACTAAAATGTTAAGTTATTATTTTATAAATGATATTATAAATTTATTATAAATTTTTTTGCAATAGTAATATTTAATAATTTCCAATAGTTAAATTAATCAAAAGGATAATGGTCAGTCACTTTGATTAATTTTAATAATTGCCCTCGCAATCCTTTTCTTGGAATGTATGTTTTAAAAATAACTTTTATTTAACATTTTATAAAAATCTTTCATCGCTGAATGATAGTATAATCTTAGAGACATGGAGATATTTTTCAAAAAGTTAACCAGAAAATTAATTTAAAGTAAAATTCGTTGAATGTATTTTAGTTTAATTGATTTTATTGGCACAGTGTATAACTTATAGTGTTAATGCAAATTTAATGAATAAATTGAAAACTTATGAACTGAATATATCAGCCGCACATGAGAAATTTACTTTAAATAATTTAACTGGTTTATTTATAATGGAATTTGAAGTTTCTACTGTAAATGTATAATATTAAACTAATTTGATTTTGAATAATTAAATTTATGTCCAAAATTTATAAATATAATTATTTTTTAACGTGTATTATAACATATAATTTATGGGTTATATAAAATTTAAGATACCAATATAAGAAATTCCATTTTGAAATGCATAAAAGTATCTCGGGTAAGATGCCATAAATCGTTATGTGAAGAGTTATACAGAGATACGTAAACATATTAGCGAAATAGAAATGCCATCCTGTTGTTTGAAAATTAATTTATGTGTATATATATACATATATATGCTTGACGTTATTGTTAATTTTTAATGAACTACTTGCAATACGTTTAACTAACTGTCTCACCACTGTTCGAAAAACTCGTTTACTGTTTACAGATGTTGAAATTCTTTTTCAATTATTTTTCGATCGATTTTTTGAATTAAAGTTTGGTAGATAGTTTCAATACGGTTGACGTGTTACAGAGTTGAAGCATAGTTAATAATTTGAATTGTCATTCTAAATTACTTATATGTCAATTTTTAGATCTATGGCTCACGATTTTTGATAAAATCACAATGAAAAAATGAAATGTGTCTTTCGGACGTTCAATATTTTAAATATCTTAAGAAGTGTTTAATAAACAAATACGATATATTTTGATCACATTTGCGGTTATCTGTGTTAATTTATATAAATATAAGATTTTATTTACTGAAGATGATAAACAATTTTGTCGAATCTGCAAAATAAGATCAATTTGGAATATAAATTAGCCTCGTAATTTTTTTATTACAATTTTTATGTTTACAATTGTTCGTAACAAATTTCGAAACAAATTTTAAAAGAAAAGTACACGCGCAGACGTTACGGAAAATATTGACATTCTCGTAATATTTTTATTATTAGTATATGGTATTATTTCGCTTAAAGTATTATTTTTGATTTGACTGAATGTAAGAAAGTTTATTGTAAAGACAATTTCAAAAAAATTAGGAATATAGAAATCAACAATCTATTATGAAAACTTTATTGAAATAAGTAGAACTTTTAGAAATAGTATATTTCCGAATTAAAGCACTGTTCGTTTGCACATACTTAAATTTAACATTAATAAGTGCAAAAGGAGTTCACTTACCAAAAAATGTGAAATTTTCTCTTATTCAAATTTAGAGGGTGAATAATCTATGTACACTTATCAAATGGTTAGCCATTTGAAACATGAAATTTTACTATGTTGTAAATGTTGAAAACGTTGAAAATATTTATACATATGCTATTAAGCATTCTGTAATTTTGTTTAAGTTATATTTTCTCTTTCTCTTGTGGGGGGAATTATATACTTTGTGTACGAGCGCTTGTAGACGTATATTTATGTACAGTTTGTAACATTCAACCGCACATTTCAACTTGATTCATATTGTATTATTCTCATTCCAAAGAGATTTATATTTTCAAGATACATAATATAAAGCTTATGAATAAAAGTACTTTCATTTCATGAAAAACATATTAGCGGCTAAACATAAGTTGAGCCAAATCGTATCGAGTTAAATAAATACAAACAACATGCATTATATAGCTCCGGAATACTGCAATATGCCATGTCTGCTGATTCCTGTATTTCGATCTACTGTGTGTTTACGTAATTATTCCAATGTACTGAATTCCGGGTCCCGTTATATATATATATATATCTAAATGATATATGTCATTTTATATTTTGGAATCGTATTTCAATGAAACTCTTTTTGCAATATCGAAAATTATTGAATGTATAAAATGTTGAAATAGACTTATAGAATATGTTGCAAGAGATTTTCGAATTTTCCGGAACTTCGGTAAATCTTATTCTTAGTGCATAGATTTTATATATAATATTTCCTCGTTATAATACCAAAGCAATTGATTATGAGTTATTAGTACTAAGATATAAGCTAGTACAATGAAAAGAACCATTAAAAATTAATGTGCTGGAATCTTATAGCGAAGCTATTTGTACAGTACAGAAAAAATTATCGTGTCAGCACAGTAAAAATGATGGTAAAACAACAAAATATTTGAAAACACTGTAATTCTTACTGTGCTGGCATGGCAATATTTCCTATATTGTACAAACGGCTTCGCTTTAAGGTTCCAGCACAATAATTCTTAATGGTTTTTTTTCCGTGTACACTGTTCTCCTCAAAGTAAATAGATCTTTTAAATGAAGTCTAATCATGTAAATTTATGTAATTTTCGAGTCGTTTCATCATTTATCAATTTTAGGCTGCCAAGTATTCATTCAAACATACATTAAAGAATTTTTTAATGAGAAGCTTTTATCTTTTTCAAGCCCTTTAAAAAAGATGAATTGGTAATATTCTTACGAATAATTAATTACTATATTTCGAAGCAGTATGTTTTTTAGCTATGTAATTACATTCATTATATTTGTTATATATGAATAGTTCGACTTTTTATTCATTTCAGCTTTCTTAATGCTTCGATAAGTTTACGTTTTTAAAGCTGACTTTATCATATTTCTACGATGTATTAACTCTCTCTTAATATTCTTATAATATACGAATATAATTCCAATTCAATGCTGTTATTAACGTTATCTAAGACTAAAATTTACATTTAACATCAAAAATACTGTCCAGAGTTACATTTCTTTTATCCATAACCTTTAAACTACACATGAAATTGATTTATGTGGAAAACTTCATTATTACAAATAACTTGCTCATAATTCAAAAGAATATTTTATACCCGGAAAATCTTTGTAATATGCATCCGAGAAAACTAACTTTTGTATAGGAACTTCTTCGCAAAATGTGCACCTTGCTGTACACAATAATGCGCAGTATACTTTTTCCTGTAACGACAGTGGGAATATGAAACGTTCAGAAATCCTTTTTCATTTCTGAAGTGTAAAAATGACACAAAGCTTACAACATATAATCTATAATTGGGTCATCTTTTATTTGGTTAGTATTGCGATCCACAATTTTACATTTTACGTTACAGGGAATGTAATAAATAAGCCACTCAAAGAATTATAAAAACATATTTCTTGATGTTAAAGTTTTCATTTCAAAAGTTTACTTTTTAAAATATGCCATATTTGAGGCAAACTTTTTATACCAGTATTATTAAGACCAACGTCGCTTATAAACAGTCGCAGTTAAAATATACAAACAATAGTAATATATTCATTGGTCGGGTAAAAATCGTAAAACGTATAATAAGATTTATTTAAATAAACAGTTATTAAAGTGCTTATCGTAAACACTAACATTTCGCTTGAATCGTCTAGATAAACTGGATATAACGACCAAAACTAAACGTTTAATGGTGCAGTTTCATGACTACGATTAGTATTGTCTTTAAATCTTTTTACTATTGCGCGTTACACGAATAAGTCATTAAAGATTAATTGTAACGCTTATCACTACATCATTTTGATTATTCTTGTAATGGTTTTCGTTCTACCAAATAGTATGTTATGTAATTATTTAGTTATGTAACAACATATGGACAAAAATGATAAAGATACAGATAAAATCTTTGACTGTTCGAAATAACCATTTAATGTGACTTTATGCGATTTCCAGATATGTCGGACCCAATATTTTTATATCCCTTGTAATTTTAAGGTGGGAAATTTATGAATAACACTTACTCAAACAGAATCTAGATAATTCATTATAATTTAAATAATTATTACAGATTGTTAGATTATATTCTGCACTAAGTATATAAAAGTTTAGCTTTTTATTAAGTTTAAATTCAAGTCTTCAATTGATTATGGAAGTCACGGATTTCCTACTTTAAGTGACTTAAATTTTTAATTGATATTTGGTTTAAAGTTGTGGTTCTTATAAAAGTGGCATTAAAAAGTCTGTACATTGTATTAAACTTTTATACACTCATAAAAAAATTTTATTTGTGTGAAGAAAACTGCTTAATTTGAACTTTTCTATTAAAATTACTAGTAAATCTGAAAGTAAGAATATTCAGTTGATATAGAATAAATTAACGGTTTTGTATTAAAAGCAATATGATTTCGTAACAATCCTATTACAGATAATACAAAACCAGGTTTTAATTTATTATAAGAGTACGTCTATTTGCAAATAAACATAATAACTCGTACTGTTGTTACCTACGATCGGGAATAGATTGTGCTTTATGTAACAAACCAAGAAGTTTGTACCAATAATACTAGTCCATTTGAACAAAAATAATTTTTATACCCCGATAGAAATTTACTTCAAACAGTTTGGTATTAGTTTATCTAATAGTAGTTGTAAATATTGCTGAAATGCGGTAAATCAAACTAGACTTCGCTTAATATCAATCATTCATCGAAAAGTTCGGTAAAATGTATTATAATTTTTTTCTCAGTGTATCCAGAATAAAAATGATTGAAGTCTGCTGTATTTGATCAATTTTTAATCAAGTGATGATACAGACATTCATATGTGATACGCTGGTAAAAAACGATGCAGTACCATTAACAATAATAAAGAGTTAGATTAAATTATGATAGGTACTAATTTTGAATTTAACTATTAAAAGTGTAATCAAGCTTTAACATTTAAAAGGAATCGAAACATTTTTTATAATTACTTTGCTAAAAAATGTTACGTCATCTTGTTCTTAAGATGGTTATTTTATCAATAAAAAAATTGTCGATAAAAAAACTGGTGGTTTCTTAATTATTATACTTTAACTTCGTAAACAACCTTTTGATGTAGACTTTAACTAAATTTTACCTTTCATTTATATTCAATAAGCGTAAGTATCTATGTAAAATCATGATGATCTCAGTTTTGAACTGCTTTCAGAAGTTTTCCGCGTTTAAGTCGTCTTCCCTAACTAAAGTGATGTGTCGTCGAAAATTACCTATGATGTATTTGGAACAAGTTTACTAATGTTTATTAATTTTCTTTTAAAGTAAAAGATTTATTTAATGAATTTTGTAATTTCAGTATGATGCAGCAGAAGATACACTTGATGAATGCTACTCTTTTCTTTGTGCTTTAGTTACCATCAAAATTTCCATATGTTCAATATTCAAACCATTAGTTTAGCTTTTACATTATTATTTTAATAATACATTCATAAAAGGATTATTAATGGTAGTTATTAAAGGCATTAAATAAATGTCATTCATATATTCACTTCAGTTACAGTATATTCAGTTACAGTAAAATTCATATATCAAAGTAAAATTGTTGTAATCGAAATATTAAAATCAATTTACAAGTGCTTATTTATAGTTAATTTTAAATGGAGTTTTTAATTCATTTAATAAATCGTGATTTTGAATTCTAATTTGTGGATGTTACATGACATTAATATCAATTAATATGTTAGCAATGAAAATATTCAAACTTTTAGAAATAAAATTTCTACTTTATGTATTATATTTATATTTATTAATTATATTATATATATTGTAATTTGCTTTTAGTCATATTAATATGACATTGTGTATTTTTTATTGACTCGAAATTAATATTATGGTATTATATATATATTCAACATATTTTCTTTCTTTCGGCCCAATTCATTTGATTTATAAAATCTCTCAATGTAGAATTGGTAGTAATCCAAGTGTTGCTTTCGGTTGCTCGTGAGAAGCGCAAACAAAGAAGTTATTATCAAAGGTATTGTTCTGCAACGGCTATTAGAGTTAAATGCAGATATAATGAAGTGTGAGTTACAGTTCTGTATATGCAACTTCATAATGTTTGAAAGTCTAAACAATCCGATTTGCAGGTTATGAAACTTGGCGTAAATTGAAGTGGTGGTTTGAAAGGTGTGTACAAGTGGCTGTAAATTAACACTAGAAAGACAAAGTTGTAAAATGACAAAGGCAGTCTCAATGGTGAAATGTTGTATTAAAAAAATCTTTATAGGATCAATTATTTTAGAATAATTATTTGATTACCGTATAAATACACAATAAATATTAAAAATTAAATTTTTAAGAATTTATTAATTTTTTTATATAACTTGAAATATTTTCATTGAAAAGGGGAATTTTTATTGCTATTACGTTTTAATATTTCACATTTTAATGTCTTCGTGTTTAATTAAAAATGATCAGACTTAATATTTAAGAAATAAGGCATAACGTTGAAAAATTATATCATTGTTTGGTACTTACAAATACCCATGAATGAAATTTCTTATAAATCGATTAAATTCAAAATTATCAAGCGATGAAAAAAATACCACTTGTACATTTTATTCATAAATCAGTCAAGTCATAAACATGATTAATAATGTCACATTGAATTCATAATGTAAAAAAAGACAAGAAATTTTAATTTTATGATGAATGGATAGTATTATTAGTAATATTTGAATATACTGTTCACATTGTCAACAGTTGTATTTAATGATAATTTAAAGATTATTCAACAACAAATTCTATGACGGAAACAAATTTAATTCACTATATTTATACTTAGTTTAAATTTAAATTTTCTTTTTAATTCTACATAAAATTACATTTTACGTACGATATTCTATTAATTAAAAAAAGTAAACAAATATTATTAAAATTACAATGAAATTATAATTATTTGCAAAAAGAAATTTAGGTTACTTTTTTCGTATGTACTAATTAAAATTTGCAAAAGAATAAGTTTATAAATATATGCCTTTGATCTTATAATCGTTTTATCACAATCTGCCTTATATATATAAAATTTTATGTAACAAAAAGTAATATTAAACGTTAAAAAACTAAATAACCTTTATTACTTATACATTATTCGAATAAAACATTAAACATAATTTAATTTTATATTAACATTATACTTTAAGATAAACCAGTTATTCATTCAACTCAAAGAATGTGAAGAAAAGAGGAATAATATATATGTTAATCAGTAAGATAGAGTTAGGGGTTCAAGTTATGAATCAATTACAAAATTCAAACCAAGGCATAAAAATGTCATATATCAAGTTGATTAGAAATATTAATTCTGACAGGGGAATGAATTTTTTTTCGAATCAATAACCTTTGTAATGCAGTTTGCAGAGTGTTTGGCGAAACGAATTTTTCTTGCCGTGAAGTTGTACTATAATCAAACTCGAACCACTTAATTTTACGTCAGCATTGTGAAGCACCGCAGAAGACGATTTAATTATTCGTCGCTGCCATTCACAAATTGTAATAGGGTCGTAGATCTTGATTATAGATCGGAAAAAAAAATAAAAGCAAAATTAAAGTGCAGGTGAATGGAAGGTTTCGAGAGATTATATAAATGATGAGGATATATTAGGTATACCGATGACTTTGAGTTTCGAATAGCACTTCTTTGATAGTTGCGCGTTGGATGCTAACGTCAATACGTGCGGCTATTTCGCTGTCAACTTCACTATGAACACTCATAATAATCAATTGAATGATTTGGTCGCCGACGTAGGAATTGTGCTTTACGATCGGAAAGCGAGAACGCGCGGCCATTCGAAAGCGTAAATTAGGATTAATTGAGGTGATTTCACTAAGCTTTGAACGATCTCTGCATCCAGCAGTATTAAATTTACAGTCGAAGCGAACCGGAAAATACGATTCACAGAATTATGACGTCAAAATGCGGAACGAAATACGAAGCAATGATTTCTTTTGTTAGCTAAGAGAAACTCATTGATTCGCATGGGTTCCGGAAATTTAATTGTTTTAAAAATTCACGACTCGCTTAATAATTATTTTTTGTTTTGTTTAATACTATTGCGAACGGTTCCCGTCGCGCGCGTACGTCTTTCTTGCCCCCCGATTTCATTTCAAATACGATCGTCGGAATAATAATATAATAATAATAATGGAAATTAAAAAAAGGTTTAAAGTTATTGGCTTATAAAATCATTGTTCTTTTTTTTTGCCAAGTAGTATATTGTTCGATTTCATAAATACGTTGTTGTTAAAATTCGTTTGCGCTTAAGTTATTCAACTGGCATTTTTCACCGATGAGTTCCATATTGTAGCTTTCAGAACTGTTGAATGTAAAAAATATTGATCTATTCACATGCGTGAAAATGGTCTGAAAATGCTTTAGCTTGAGAATATTTAAATATTCTTCGATCGAGTAAATTATGACTTCGAGTATCCGTAGATTTACAATTAATTAAATTTTTCATGTTAGAAAACACTTTTAGTTTATGAAATTATGATTGAATAAAATTGGTTGCTTCTGCATAGTATTTTAGAAAGCAGAGCTTCATTAATTTGGGCTTGCATGGAGGAAAAACGTCGTTTATAAATTGCTGAACTGTTCAATTTATTCTGGAATAGAGTTACCTTTCCCATTTGTTTAAATTTATAACATCCTATATAATATAATAAATTTTATGCGTAGAAAATTAATATGAATATTACAGTAAAAAAATGTGAAACACTCACCCGCCTTATACACCGCCTAGCGGCGGATATTGGTCGTTGGGGCCCTTCCTATAGGGCCCCACTATCTCTCCCCTTGCTTCAGTAAAAACCAGCGCTGTATCAGCTGAAATAGATAAAGTATAACAATTAAACCATCAAAATGAATGATAACTTTCAAATTATTATCTTAAAGCTATAAACTGTGAATAAACATTCTGAATATTTTAAAAACAAATGTATCGTTATAAAACACTTAAAACTGTCTTTTATTGTGGTATGCACAAAGAAGTAAGTTTTTGCCTTTTCCATAAATAATCTGCATCGTAATTTATTCAATATCTTCGGTTATTTTCTTATGCACATTTACACCTTTGGTGTATAAAGGATTCTTTCTGACAATGGTTGAAAAATTAACACTTTCATAATATTTCAAAATTATTTCAAAATTTTTCATCACTTTTCTTAATTCTTTAGATATATCATATGTTTTATATATATCGTAATAATGAAACATAATTAATTTAATGATTTTTTGACTTCATTAGGGATGATAAATATTTTTATGTGATGATGACACTTTTTAGTAAATATTTACTATTAAAACTCATATTTATCATCATATTTGGAGTGCACGATGTAAGTTTGCATATATTAATATATTTTGCAAATTAAAATTATATTATTAAGGTTATTAAATTTATAAAAGCACTGTTAAATTTGAAAACTATATACAGTAACATTTTCTCAAACCTTATAAACGTTATAATTTAATTGATTAAAATTACTGTCATCTTTAAGTCTTATTTAAGTTTATTTACGAGACTAATTTCCGTTTAATTAAAATTTTAATGTAAAGTTTTATCACTAAACCAGAGATTTAAAAATGTGTAATAACAAAACATGTTTATTGTTTGGCTACTTAATTTTTCTAATTAGAGTGGCATTTATAAAATCTCGAACAAAGATGTTCTTGAACGCAGTGGTGTAATTAATAATAAATTTAACGCTCCTTCTAGTGGAAATGAATTGGCAAAAAATCAGTGGGGTATAATGCGTCTTTATTGGAGGTGAGAAAAAGTGTGAAGTAAAAAAATGCTACTAAACATATATAGATAGAAAAATGAAGGTGAAGGAAAATACATATTTTCTAGATGGTGAGAAAAATGCATAAACAAAATAGCGAAGGTAAAAACGGCTAAGACGAAGAAAATGGGAAATTAATGGGAAAAATAGTGCAAATCGATATAAACTGGAAAATAAACATATGCAGATTTATTCTGAAATAAATAAATTGCAGTAAAGGAGGATCCAAAATTAATATAAGAATTATAAGGAAATTGAATAAAATTGAAGAAGCGAGATTCAGTAATTAAGGGTGGGTTGGGGGTGGCGACGGAAAAGCTAAAATTAAGAGTAAAGAAATTAGAATGGGCGAAGGAAAAAATGATTGACAAAGAAAAAGAATCAGTTGATTCCGAGATGCAGAGATTAAATGTAGATGTAATAAAGTATAAAAAAACTCATGGAAAAGTGGAAAATTTATTGAAGGGTTGATAAGAATAGAATGAGAATGTGGGTAGAGAAGTCAATGACAGACAAAATAAGGAGCAATTTTGCCAAGTTTGTTACGAAAGGAAAATTGAAGAAAATGAGAAATCCGAGGTGGAAAGATATCAATTTAATAATGATGGAAATCAGAAATCGTAGTCATCTCATAAAATTATTGCGTAAAGTTTATATTGTGACTAATTAAATTATTATACACAAGAACAGTAAAAACTGTAGGACATTTACTAATTCTTTAATACCTTCTAATTAATGATTATAAAAGATAGTAATTTTTGTTGTAGCTTTTTTCTGCGTGTAATAATGTTACTTTCTTTTTGTAACGAAAATTATTTACATATTAATACATTGTAAAAACCATCCAATATCAATATTTCCAGCCCAATAATCCGAAGTCCTTATGTTAGAAAGGAAAAAAAATATAGTGTTTTTATTTCAAACGTATTATTTTTCTCCATAATGATTACAAAACGATGCTTAAATTTTACCGTATTCTTGTTTTTACACCATTTGAATAAATAGTGTAGTTCCTTTGTAATAAAATTAACGTGCTGTGTACAAAATATGAAATATTTTTCACAATATTTTGTTCACTGCTCGTAGTTTTTTATGAAATGGAAGCATAATTTTTTAACTAACGAACTAGATCATTAAATATATTAACGAGATTAGATTTAACTTATCAATTTTTTTTAATAAAACTTAGAGTAAATATATAATATAATATAATAATAATAATAAAGTGGAACTATAATTTCGCATAAAATATTACGCAATATTTTTTAATGAACTCTGTGAACAGATCTACTTTGTTAACAAAGTTTAAACAGACATATTAAAAGAGATCTATCCAACTCACACAAATAGTATAACTGTTCTGTCAAATTGTTAATTTTAGCAAGTTGATATCGTTTCAAAAATACACTTTATATGTTCTGACTAAAAATACATTCTCTATTAACAGTGATTTTCCTTTATTTATGCATTTACGCATGACAAAAAAATTAAATATTTACACGTGTTTATAATTTTATAATATTATACAAATTTACAAAACTTTGTTTCAGTCAGAGGAGTTTTCTGTTTATATTTTAAATGTTATATCTTCAATAATAAAACATATTTTAAAGCCACGTGAAAGTTTCTCAATTTGTGACACGTTATATAGTAAATCCGGTTCATATGTAGTAGTACATTGCACAAGAAATACAATGATATTTGACATATCTGTAAGAACCAAAATTTTAACACAACTTAACATTTTTCGTTAACATTTAATTTTTCCATTTTAATCACCACAAATTTAGTATTTTGTAACGGACAAGAATGCTGCTTTATAATGATACAACTGTATTTTTAAAATGTAAAATACGAAAAAATATTTCCTTTATTAAAATTCCCCAGATAGAAATTTATTTAGGTACTACAGTAGCATCTTTCTAGTTTATCTTTTATATTTGTAAGTTATTAGTCAAATATTCTAGAAGGACCAATTTGAAAGAATGCTATTAAACTAAAAACTTGTATGATTTGATCGTTTTCACGTAATACTCCAACTTAAGTGTCAGTTGACTCTGTATAACATTAAAACTAAACATCGTAATGACAGTTCGATGTTAAACTAGTAACATATTGACATAAAAACAAAGTGTTAAAAATCTATTCTGCTGTTGATATATCAAGAGAAAATGTTTTTTATCAAGACAAATGCTTTTGCTTTAATGGCATTTTGTGATACTAGTGTAGCGTATGTAATTCATACAGAGTTCCGTGTCTTTCTAAAACAGCATGTCCAGTAGTAATCACTCGCATTTTTTAAACAATGTATTAATTACATTGATTAATCATTAAAGAAGAATGTTTAACAATCGAAAAGTAATTAGAAACACAATTGAAAAATAACAAATTAAAATTAATTTTAAAAAAATAAACATTAAACCCTAACTACAAAATAACTAACAAAACTTCTACCTGGGTTAGTTTTAATTTAATTCAATAATTCTATTTCCATAAAAGCAACATATATTTATTAAGAGAGTACATTTCATATTCATGAATGAACAAACGAGCTATTTTTTTTTGGGGGGGGGGGTAAAAATATGTATTAGGTAAACGGGAAGGATGGCGTGTTATTAAAACGGAAGGAATCATGTAAAAACTGATTAATTTCGTGTCCTCCGATGAACGAACGATAGCGCAGTTTCAAAGACAAAAGAGGAAAAGCGCAAAGGGTGGGACAGGTAATTGGACACCCGGTGGCTATATTAGAACGCGTGAATCTGCTTTCAAACGGCATCTCATAGGCGAGAAGTGAAGACGTGCGGCAAGAAACTCTCAGCGACAAGCTTACCAACTTTGAGCGCGGATTTTTGCTTTCGGTTATAATTCAGCTGCCGCGGACCACAATTTAGCCGGCCATTCGGCTCGACAATTATCGTCGCGTAAGCGCGCAAAATCCAGTCCGACCTGGCGACATCCAAATCGGAACGCGTTCGAATAATTATATCGATCGCTCGCAGCCGAGAGACGGGATCGTTCGGTTTTATCGCGCAGCGTAATTCAAAACGCGATACACCGACGAGTCCGGATATCGGTGACGCGTATTAATTAATCCGAAAACAGCGGGTTATAATTATGCAACGCAACTGAACTTGCAGCCAACCATATTCTTTCACATTTGATGTTAGACAAATTCTTTTCTTTTCGTTTTTTTTTTTTTATTTCGAGCAACTTTTATGAATAAACTTTGGATAAACAACTCACGCTATCGAAGTATCCCAATATGAAGTTTAATACTTAAACTTTTACAATCCGCGCTCGGTGTTTTTTTTTTTTTTAAGGAAAGTGGTCGGCACAGTTGGTAAGCTTGCGCACATTAAAAGTCCATGCCTCTTCTCTCCAGGCTCATGCACTGTCAGTCCCTTGGTTGTTCCGCAGAAGCGCGTGCACCGATTTAGTAACCGGCGATGCGCCGCCGCAGATTATCTAACACTTAAATTTAGACGCCGATCGACTGCCGAGAGGCTCGGGGTCGGGCGAGATAATGTTCCGTTGAAAAAAAGGGGCAAAAGGCGAACGGAGAAAGCGGTCCCGAAATATGTAACTCCGCGGGCTTTTTCACGCCTTGCGCGCACCATCGCACCACCGGCCACCAGCGCTGCGCTTTTTCCTACGTTACCAAAGCAACGTAAAACGGTGAAAAATCGAAATCGACGTGGTCGCACTCTCACTGTTAAATGCAGGTCGCGTTATTCCAAGATCGGTGAAAGAGATGCACCGCGGTTTAGCATCGTTACGCGACAACTTATCGCGTCGAGATAAAGGCACAGTACTTTGGATCCTCCCTCTTTCTTTCTTTCTTTTATCTTTTTTTCTTTTACTCTGCCGGAAAAAAGGTCGCGTAAGGTTAACGACAGTGGCGATTTAATTTTAGAAATTGGCCGTGGATGACGAGCGTTTTTCACTGGCACTCTATCTCGAGTAATTGATCGCGGCACTTGAGACTCGCGCGAAATAGTTATCGGTCGACCGTAGTTTGGCGCGCCGCGGGGGGGAAGGCTTAAGCGTTTGTTTCGTAGCGATGGATGAGATTTTCGGGGATCAAGTTTGTGAGTCGTGGTTCTTTTTTTTTTTACATGATCAACTCGTTAACTACTCGTTTTTTACTCGGGTTTTTCGGGGACGCACCGCGTTCGTCCGGGCCGGTTGGCCGCTCGTTTCAGAGTGAATGTCTTGTTAGTTATTTCTGGCGCGCTCTTCTTCTTCTTTTTCCTCCACTTCTTCGGCGCGACTTTAAACTCCATTTATTTGTCCCCGCGACCGGGCCCTGAACCCGCTTTTGAAACCAAAACCCCCGTCTTCTTTCGCGCCGCCTTTATCGCCCTTTTCACCGCGACGAACTTCCGACGGCTCATTCGACACAATTATTTTTATCGCCTCATCTTCACCGCGCATTTCTAGTTTTTTTTTAAGTTTTCCTAGATTTGTTAGTATCGTTGGTCTTTGTAAGACTGATTTCGGCCCGATAAGCGTCGATCGAAAAATTTATTCGCACGATGACGAGCGCCCGGGAATCAGGGGATGGCAAAGACGCGCGTCTTTTAATGCAATAGCGTTCCGCGCGTAAACTTTTTTTCTTTGTCGTTCAGTTTGCAAAATAGTGTAGTCGAGCAAAAAACGCGATGTTCTGAGAGCTTTGTCGCTTTATGTCCGACATGACCGCTCGTTCCAGTTAAAATTGTCTCGGACTCAAATTTTTTTCCCTCGCTGGTAAAAGTGAATTTTACTGCCAGAGAAAGAGGGGTTTTTTTCACCGATCGAACACAAGACTGGCTTACTTTAATCAAATGAATTAATGTTTGCACGTTTTTGTTCAAGTGTAAGAATTGTTTTCACAAAGTAATCACTTTTACTTTGCCCTCCTTACGGTTTTATCAAGGTTCCGGCTAAACCACTGAATGTAGCCCTTGATGTAACAAGTCAAACATCAACGATGTGAGATAACATTTCAAGTATCAGTATCTAATTTTCTAATACATGTAATTCGAGAGTATTAGGTACGGTATAAACAAATTATTGTTAATTTTTTAAAATAATTCGATCTAATACAAATAAGATTTTATATTAGATGTATTAAATATTGAGCAAATTATTTTTCTGTGAAGAAAAATTTGTTTAGTTGTACAAATTTTAGTTTATATCATAAAGTATTTTAATAGATTTACAAGGAATTAATTTTATATACGAATAAAGTTAATTTAACACCGAAGCAAGTTTGTTACCGAGAACAAATGATTTGTTTGTGACAAAGAAAATTGAATATATATTAATATTTGTTGATATTTATTCAAGTTTGTGATTATTGCAACACAAAGTTAAAAATTATTAATGAATTCAATTTGAAGAAATCAAATTACATTAATTACTTACGACCTAGAAATTTTATTATGATAGTAATCCTTTTAATATTTATGAGAAAATCGTAGATAAAGTATTCTATTAAACTGCCAGGGAACAAATGATTTTGCACAAAGAAAAGGGAAATAATGAAGCAATTTATAATCGTACAGATTTCAATATTCTTTCAACTTTGATCCATTTTTAACTAAAAAAATTATTAACAAAAGATTTAATATTCCTTATTATTGGAGTAATATCATGTTTCTATTCTTATGTTTATAAGTACTATGTAATTAAACCCTCCTATCTTCGAATTACCCACCTTATCATTCCTTTATATATACTTCACCCGTATTATTACTTATAAAGCTCGTTTAGTAACCTTATTTATTTTCTGAATTGGATCAAAATTATCTGTTGCTAAGAAAATGCACAATTTTATTCATCTAATTTTACAACTAATTTGAATATTAAAAGTAAGTTTTCTTCTTTTCTAAGCTAAATATAATTCGTTGTATCCAAATGGAAGCTATTTACCCCATTTGGGTATACCAACAATTTCAAAATGAAATTATATTTTGTTTACCGGAAGAAATTACGCGTGACGTAGAACCGGTGAAAAATCAAACCTTTGATAAAATTTACATTTGTGATGAAGGTTTTTCGCGACAAAATAAAAAAATTGTACATCTACATTTACATATATAATTAATACCATATTTTGGTAAAAGTTAAAATCATGGTAAGTGTAACAAACAAAAACATCATTTATCTATATCAATGCTTTTTCCAATTATAAAATATATGAATCCAATTTGTATGATTTTAAAATTAAACTGAATTACGTTTTTTTTAGAATGTAAATCCGAATTTTTAAAGGGAGCTGTCGAACTGGGTTTTATTATTAAAGAAGATAGTTAAAAATGATAAGAAACGAAAATGATGACAAAATGCCATATTATTTTTAGCGTGTACTTGATGACTTTGATTAATGCGCCGAGTTATTAGATCCCATAGTTCAATTCTCGGGGTTTAGATCAAGTTTTATTCTCTCGAACGAAGGGTCGAATTTCAATGTCCTATTTTATAATATGTTCGAGTCTTTGCATAACAATGTCTACAATAAAAGTTGTTTGGGGACGTGCAGTTCTTCTTTCAGTAACCCGCCACTGAATCCTAACGTTCCGTTTCCATTGAGGAAATGTTGTTCTTGAAACTACGTCCTTGAGCCTCGCGGCAAAAAGTTTTTCTTGATGTTCCACAAATCTCGTTTGGAAATTCCAACGTCTCATCTAGTTTCCAACGTAGAAAAGGCGATGCAGCGAATAAATTAGGACGAAGAGAAGGATCTGCGGTAAATCGACAACTCATTCTCATTCGATCTCTGTCGCCATCGAATCATTCGACTACATCTTTATGCGCGTATAAATTACTCATCAAATGCGTCGTTCTACATTCCCCAATAAATGACACTTTTTTCGGAAACATGAATTTCATCATTTTTATGTTTCTCATCAAATTCGAAAGTCGACAAGTATTTTTTGAAATTATTCAACTTTTATCAAGGTGTCTGAATATATTATATTATAATTCCTTTATCACGTTTCACCCATGAACAAAAATAGCTTACTCTTTTATTTTATATAAATTATGTTATAGCCTAGTAAATATGAAATATATATGTATGAGAAAATCCAACGTACATATATCCATTCAAACGATATATTTTAAATCATAAGATAATATATGAATTTTTATTTTAAATACATTTCAATATATACTTTAAAATATATTTTTAAAAAAAAAACTTTGTAAAAATATTATATATAAGTAATTTCTTTCAAAGAATACTTGTATATCTTTTACATTTACTAAGGAATTTATAGTTCCAAGATTATATTTTTCAATGGAAAATAAAAAAAAACTGAAGAGTAAAAATATCCGCTACTTAATATTATTTACGTAATTTTACTTGTTTATTATTACATATATAAATTGAAAAGTAAATTTTACAAATATATATACTTATAATTTAAAATATTAAATTTTAAATAATGGCATTTGTAAAGTATAGTATCAAGAAATGGAACAAAGTTGAAAAAATATACTGTAACTTGTAATAATAATTTCGATAAATGGGAATCGTGGGATTTTATATTTAATAACAATGTAAATTTATATAAACGCCACTGCCGATATTCTATTAGTTTTCAATATTTATGTCAAAATAAAGTTACTTGGGGCCACTGGTAAGCTGCGTTACAGCCCTGTAGGCTATTTTCACGACAGTCCAAGACTTATTTATAGCGACTACAAGTATACACGAAAGTCTCGTTTTATTCGTGCGAGATCGGCTCATTTCCAATAGTTTTAGATCACTCGTAAAAATTGTACAACAGAGCCTTCCACCTGCGCATGACTTTGATCTTTATAATTATTAAAAACTACAGAGCGCTCGTAATTGAGTACAAATACGTTTCCGCTAATTTATTAACCTACATATTTGAGTGCAATCACGGTTTATGAGCACTTTATTAATTAGCGTCATTTCGGAAAATGATTAATAAAGCAGTTTATTTTTCAAACGATTTCAAGTGAACTCTAGTTAAAGCACATCTTCAGTTTCTAATCTTGTAAACTGATATGATGAGATTGTTTTTCCATTGCTCAGTTTCGGATTTCTTCACTTTTTTATTTGTAATTCAATTGCGAATAATATACATTGTGCAATACATTCTTTAAATATTTATTATTATAATTTTAAGTGGATATTGACTTGTATAAGCCAAATGTTAATAAAAACATTTAGGAAACACCGAAAGAATTATCTTATTCAATTATTAAAGATGAAGCAAATGAAATAATTACCTTAATGAATGTATTTGTAGCTTAGTATTTTAAGCATTAATGCATGAAAGATGAGTTTAGTTTTTATTGTTTTGAATAATATGTTTATTGTTCAAAATTATGCGGTTACTTTGGCAAAAACAAAATTCACTGACTCATATTTTGAAAATTAGTACAAGTATTATTTTTAAAACACAAAATATTATATATAAAAAGTAATATAATATTTTACTTGTAAATAAACAATTAAAACTATCATACATTGCTTTTGCTACAGTCTCAAAAACAAATTATATGAGAATTTACTAATGAATTTAAAATTATTTGTCTAAATTCACTTAAGATTTAGGATAAAAAGTGATGATTTTCGAGAAAAATTCCTCTCTTATTTTCCGAGTTAGGCACCTTAGGGATATACTACATTCGTGAGTCTCTTTAAGTGTACGATTATTCTGGCACCGCAAGTAGGAAATTGTACTTCTTAATTTTTACTAATGTATTAATCATTTGTAATTATATTACAAGATAATTAACATACCTTACCCGTTTTAAAATTAATTGCGCAGATTTGGAATATATTTTGGCACATGTTTATGAATGTAATATACGGCAATTATATTTCAAACTTGGAATTATTTTTAGCTTGGATTCGTTTTATAAATGTGTTACATTATTTTCTATGTGTGGAATGTCATGTGGATCGTTGACTCGCGGTTAGTGCATTATTCATCATTTTTTAAATATAAACCGCATCATTTTCGAGTGAATGACGCGCAGTTTATTGTTTATGGTTGTTTGAAAAATAAATATGCTTCTTTACTTCCTACTTATTTATTTAATAATTTTTGTGAATAAATTTGTTTGTTTGATTTTTTTTAATAATATATTATCCATCCAAAAATGACTTCAAACCAAAAAATTTATGTAACATCATCTTTTAGGATTACATCATTAGTAGACGTTTAAAAAGACGATTTTCAAAAATTAATGATTCTAATATCAGGACGTGAAACATTGAAATGAGTTTAAAAAAGTTATATTAAAGTCACATTAAATATCTTTCTGTGTGGTTCGCATTTACAAAGCGGAAGAAAATGATAAATTATAGAACTTTCGGGTTAAAGTAATTTGTAATTAATTATAAAGATTGATAATTAATAGTCATGTACCAGAAGTTTTTTTACCATCGATATATAATGATGTGAAAATTCTTTCACTACGAAATTGCGGTCTGTTTGTATAAAAAGCGTTGCATTCATTTACTATCTGGCTTATTACACTTATATTTAGTATGACAAGTTTTCCTCGAAATAGTTTGATGACCGTCTATCGATAATTTTAGTTCAAGGTGTAGGTTGGGTGACGCAAATTAAAGTTGTGGAAAAACAGGAAGCTATATGCGAAAAGTTTGTTTGGATTGTAGACTCTAATGATGAAATACAACAATATTAATGGCAATGTTGATTTGATATTTATTTTCATTATTCGGTTATGATGAAATGCTATTGCGATACAGTAGACACTCAGTTGCTGGCTTTCATTGCGGATAAGTATGCTCGCTCGGTGACGTAGCGTGATGTCATCACATTTTAAGTGCTAACTTTTTTTTTTTTAAATTTGAAACCGTTGGAATCGTGTTATTTTTTATAATTATCTAAACAAATAATTACTAAGTAAATAATGGATTAATTCGGTTTTTAAAATTCATTAATGATCAATGACCCACAAAATGTCGTTGTATAGAATTTATTTTTGCAATGTTTCGGATCACAGTTTGGCTCTCTTTGTGCCATCAGAAATTTGACATAATAAATATTTCAAAGTATAATTTAATATAAATAATAATTTTTTGGTTTAAAAAAATTTTTATAAAAATTGCAGAGAATTTTGAGTCTTTCAAATAAAAAATATTATCTAAATTATAATCCATATTTACGCACCTAATATAGGTGATTTTATTTAGTTTCAGAATTAAAGTACATGTAGAAATTTAATTGGCTCATTTAGTGCTTTGATAAAAGTTTATACATTTATCTGTGTCCGAACTTTAATTTAATAAATTTAAAGACATAACTTACACTTATTGTTATTTACATTATGAAATGTTGTCATACATGTAATTTCAAGTGCGATGAGAAAATGTGTAAATACTGCATGCTAAGTACACAAAATGATTTTACGGAAAATAAAATTAGGTTATCCGAACACTATTCCTAACGAAACTAATTTAACGTTAGTTCTGGTATAGCTAGAAGCAATTTATCTCTCCTTGCTCACCCTCGTGAAATGACGCGTCTAAGGGGAGCAAAATTGTGCGTATGCATCCATATGTGTAAACTGCTTTTATCACAGTACAATCAGTTTCGGACCTAAACGTGTAATTCACATTCGAAATAATCCGCGACAAAAGTTACTTTTGGCTTGGTATTAATAATAATGAATTATAATTTTTGTAAATTGAAATTGGGAGCAAATACACGGAGAGAAAAGATTAATAAAATTTACTAACATTCTTAGTAAACTGGTTATATATTGGCAAAACTTGAAAAATTACTATCTTAAGTTAGTAAAACGTACCAATTTGTTCACAATTATTCTTAGAAAGCTGACACTTTTTACTAACTTAGGATAGTAATTTATCAATTCTTGCAAGTATATGACCAGTTTACCAACAATGTCAGTAATTATTATTAATCTTTTCTCTCCGTGTAATTATTTTATAATAGATTGCGAAAAAATCCATTTTAATTCTTAAGGAGATAAATGCTTAATTTCAATCTAACCACGAAAGAAAAAAAATGCAAGTACTTTCTATCTTTTCCAATAATGCAATAATGTTTAAAAGAGATGATGAGAATTGTACGAGTTATTATGATCCGGTATAATCAAAATGATTTTTTATCTTATAACTTGTTCTAAACCGCATGTTAAGTATGACAAGAAGATGTTATTTTTCTCCATTTTTAGATATAGTACAATATTTATTATTTCAACTTTTTTCTTAGTGCATTTACAATCAAAAATGGCGAACAAGAGGTTAACGCTATCTTATTTTAAAGAGCTCGTTTAATTACTTCGGAGTTTACACTATCTTTTTTCGTTAATGACCAATTTTCTTAGGAGTTTACCATCTTCCGCTTTGCAGACCTCAAGTCCCAATTCTAGTGGCATCTTATAGTCATCCAGTTGACCTAACTTAACGAATTGTACTAATGCTTGCGAACTGTGAAGCACGACCTACGACAATAGTTTCCAATCCTACTGAAGTCAAACCGCAATCATGTTCGATTGAAATAGGACGTGCGAGACCTAGAATCTGGCGCGGTGATAGATTTGAGTGTGGATTCACTGCATAATCTCAGTAATGACGTTCCTTTAGTTTAGAGAAATTATCTAACCGCAAGTAAATAAACATTTTTTTAAGCGCATGATACATAATTTATTGATATAGCATAAAAAGTTGTTAAATTGACATTGATTCCTATTTAAAATAAAAAGAGTAGTGAATGTAGATTTATCAATTTTATCAACTTTTAATTGCTAATATTATTTTAATTTTAATCTAACATAATCCAAATGTCAAGCTCATTTTATTTTTATCGCATCGACAACTAGTTTCAGCAATTAAAAACATAAAAAGTTTCAGACATATTAAATTATAATTGATTGCTAAAGATAAACTGAAGTTTTTCAATTTTGAAAGTAAATCCGTACAGACAATAAGAGCAAAGTGATATTGATTAATTATGCAATACACTATTTTTAATACAGATAAGACAATAATAATTATAAATTATTTGAAGTTTATTCTTTTTTAATCTATTTATATCATTCATCATAAACACTTTATATTTATTTATTTTATTTTTAATTGAATACTGCCAGTTGCGCAATGTACCACTGTACAATATAACGAAGAAAAAAAGCAATTATAATTTAATTGTATTAATAAAAATAAATAACAACAAGTTTCAATTAAAATGCTTGGATTACTTTAATTTATTAGTAGAGAACATTTATTCACATTTAAATGTTTATCTTCGGATGGAATGATATATCTTGAAGTTTGCGAGTGCTTTAATCACAAAATAACTTAATTGTGAAGAAACACTGGAAACGAGTTTAATTCAGAGCATTCGGTTGATTAAAATATATTTCTCACGAAAGAATTACTTTCGCTTTTTGTTATTTTCAAATTCATTTTAAGGCATTAATCTTCATTCAGATTTACAGCAGTTTTACTGTAAAACTTTAATGCTTCTAATAATTAATAAATTTTAATTATTTTAATAATTAAAATAAAAAGGAAATTCGCGTTGCGAAGATGATAAAAGAGAAGACAAATCGAGAAGCAGGAATAGTTCTATTCTTATATAAATCCAGCGACAGAATAACTGTACATAACGTTTGAATATATAAATAAATCGAAGAACATTGAAGAAATCGAAGAAAGGTGAGAAATTACTGCTCTGTTTGAATGCAATCGCGCAAATATAGTTGATGTATGGAGTATATAAGAAACCCCATAGCTTCGACAAATCTTCGTATTTGAGTATGCTGAATATATTTTCACTCATTTCACAGGATTCGCGTGATACGGAGCGTGGTTTGCTTCTCGAGAGAGGATTATGATAAAAGTTGCAAACGTTTCAGTGAAATATTTTTTTATTTATCGATAAAAACTTAGAGAAGGAAAAAAGTGAAATTATCACTTTTTACGCATTCATCGTTTATTTATGCTTACGATTACACGTGCTTTAATATTTTAATATTGTAATATTCTCATAATGAATAAATAATATAAATTTTAGAATTTAATTATTCATAAATGTACTAATTTAATGCACTTAATAGTTCACTTTATGACTTATTATGCTATATACAAATGGGAAATTAATAATTACACATGATGTGCCTCTGTAGTCAGTTACTTCTAAATGAGTGTGTTAGACATATACTAATTGAATATGCAATGAACTTTTTCCACTGTTCGTAACTGCCGAGAGTTTCTGCATATGATTTCGACAAGAATATAAATGGATGAGTATGTGGGGCATTGTTTCGTACCAAACGTATATATAATTAAATATTCGTTCATTCGAAAGAAAACGAAATCGGAAGTTGTTTTTCTTAATGTTGTAAACTGCATTTTAAGGGTATTTACTTTGAAATTTTAATTTCAAATTCAAAAAAACATTAACTTTGAAAATTTAAGTGGGCAAAGAATTAGAAATAAATGAAATCATATTTTTCAATTTTATGTACACAAATTTCTAACTGTTCTTCAAAAGAGACCCTACAAATTAATTAAAAAGTGTGTCAATATACAAAAAGCTTGAACTTTTTTGTTTGAAAAATTTCATTTACATATAATTGTACATACACAGAAAAGCATTATCAAATCAAACAAATTTATTCGATTATTTTCTAATTTTGTTCAACGAATGACATATTTCTGTTGATTGATTTAAAAAATCGTTTTGTTGATTCAATTAAGTTGTTTCGATGTTTCAAAAGGACTAAAAATTCGTTTTATATAAAGGCATTTGTATCTATTGCGCAAAGACTGATTTATATATAATTTTTATATTTCAATGAATTTATTTTATTACTAAACAAATTTGTCTGAAATTTCACAATTCTTACAGAAGCACAAAATATACATATAATGATTGTAATATGCATGAAGAAGTTTAGGACTTACTTATCATTACGAAAAATAAGCTCTCGAAATTGGGTCACAGCAAAATGTTAGAAGCGCGATGTGGTTTTCGTAAATATAATCATTATTTTACCGGAATTATTGTTATAATATAACAGGAACTGCTGGAATGCAATATATATTCATTGCAGACTTAAAAAAAGACTAATTAAATTAACGAGCACTTTATATTCGTCGATTTAACAACTGAAATTATTTTATTTATAAGAAATAAAGATTAATGTATTAATACTTAAACGTGTTACTTATTGCAATAAAACACATTTGTAATTTGTACAAAGTTACGGTAGAAAGAATTAGCTCCCGCTTATAAATTATAATCCTTAATCCGGATAATGGTCAATTAGCAGTAGTATTCGCCATATAAGATATAGAGTAGTTCAACTCAATATTTCGTCCAGCTATCGGAGAAAGAATATTTTATGTAAAAGGAAAAAGGATATTTTAAAAATTCAATTAATTGGATTTTATATACAAGAACAATTTTTAACAGTTTTAAAATTAAATTTATAAAATGTTTTGAAATTTACGTTCTTCATTTTAAACAAAGAAAATAAATTTAAATTTGGAAGTATAATATATGCACGTCAAAATATTTTCTTTTTAAATATATATTGCAACCTTCCGCTGTACTAAACACGTAATTTTAAACTGTGTTTATATTGACCTAATTAATTATATTCAATTAATAATTAAATTTTGTTAATATTTTTAAATAAATTATATCAATATTGGCTAATTGACCAAATTTACAATCAATAAATATTTATAAAATACTGTACTATTAAATTTATAATTTAAAATATTGTATTATATTTAAACATATTCAATCAAATTTAATTATTTAAATAATAATTATTTAAATATAACTAACATCAATTTATTGCTTCCTTATAAATCCCATCAGTGATCATTCCCAATTTCCCATTTTCTTTTAATTTCTCACATCTGCTGTGCAAGAAGAAGTAATAGTTCTGTTAATTGATTCAGATTTTAATATTTTCCTCAAATCGTTCAACGTTAAAAATACCCTGTTGTATTACAAGTTTATTTCCATTTTTTACACGATATTGTATTATTGGTAACAGTTTATTCTAGTGAATATAATAGGCATTTACAATAGCTTCTTAACAACAAAAAGCATCGTAAAAAACCTGTATATCAAACAAAATGAAAGCGACCGATTAATGCAATGAGTTCTCTTGATAAATTACACCGTAATCGTAATCAATCCCATGCAAATAGCACCTTGTATCCATAGTGAATGAATCGAATGATTGCAGCATTAATAGCGAAATGAAAAATTCTAATAAATTAATTATAATTGAAATTTTTTATACAGAAAGAACGAGAAAAAATCTACTTCCTTCTATCTAATGAAGTTAACGTTAATCTACTGAGCAATATTAAAATCATAATTATCACTCTTTGTCTAGGATAAGCACATTGAAAAAAAGACATTAAGAATTACTGTGCTGGAAGCTTAAAATGCAATCGTTTGTACAATATAGGAAAAATTACCATGCCAGCACAGTAAAATTTATGGTAAAACATACCAAAATGTTTGAAAACACTGCAATTTTTACTGTACTGGCGCGGTAATTTTTCCTATATTGTACAAACGGCTGCGCTTTAAGGTTCCAACACAGTAATTTTTAATTGTTTTCTTTTCAGTCCAAGTATTTATCGATCATACGTATTTTAAAATATATATATATATATTCTCATATATAGCTGAACGTTGTACCTTTACTAGGTTAAATTTGCAGCATATGTTCAGTTTTATTAAACTAAAATTATTTTTATTCTTTTCCATCCATGCTTTGCAGGAATAATTTATTCTTATTATAAATAGAATTTCGTTTTGTTCGCGGATAATGAATAGAAATCTTGTTTGGTACAAGAACACTCTATTATTTTAAAATAGACAGTTTTGTGAGTGTATGTCATCGCCGTCTCTCTAATTACTCGGATCATTGGAAAAATTCTAAGTTGAAAACTAGCTCGGAGCGCAATTTGCGAAGAAAAGAAAGGCATTGAGAGTCGTTAATGGAACGTTTAATTCATCCAAAGAACAAAAGAAGTTTGTCACGTGGAGGGGGGGGGGAGGGTGGGGTAAAGTGTTGCCTTCCAGTCCTTCCACTGGAAATATCTCGAAAGTTTAATAAAAATTTTTTCATAAAATAATTTATCCGCCAATATGTGTACCGCAATTCGTGACAATTCCATGCGTTGTGTTTTGTTTCAATGTTACGTTCGTATAAATTTTCTCCTGCGAGGACGAATCAAGCGACTTGAGTCGCGGTTTCGGCCGCGCGCCAATGGCACTCTTGTGACTCGTTTTCTCTTTGACGCCATCGCAGTTCCACTTTACACGTTCTCTTCTGCGAGAAAACAGTTGACGATACGAAATATCATTTCCCCGAAGAATGATGCACATACAAATTGTATGGATTTACTTTATGGATTCTCTTTTTTTTTCTCTCCGCGTTCTCGATCAATGGCCCTCAACTACACCGGGTAATAAAAAGGGGCATAAAATTTTATAAGACAATGAATGCAATAGCGCGAAAAAATTTCTGATTAGGTTACTTAATAAAAATGCACTGTAAAAAATGGAATTTGTAAAGCGTTTTAAATACATTTGAATACCAAACGTTTTAAGCGCGGTAAGTTGCTATTTCATTTTTTTTTTAAGCGGAAAACATATTTTCATCAACCAAATGCTTCCAGCAACAACTTTAAAATATTTTATGCGTTCTCTATCAGATAGAATGTTATGAAATAGAATATCAGTTTTTCATCTAAATGCTCATTACGCATTCAAGTATGGTGCTGTTTTTTTTTATTATTATTATTTTCGTGTTTGAAATTAAGATGTGATCTTTATAGTTATTTTGGTAGAAGCTAAGAGAAATTTATTAAGATTAGACGGTTTATGAGGAAAAATTTCCTTTTGAATTTAAAGTCAAATTTTTATTTTTATTTTGTTAAGTTTTACATTGTTATAAAACGTGCTCTTTTATCAACGTCCATTTTATTATAATTAATATTGCAGACATTTAATTTTTCATGTATTATCAAGTGAAATCACTTGCTTTTCATTGAATTAACTGAACCATCAATAACAGGCGATTATTCACAAAATGGCATATGTGCATGTGGGAAAAAAAGAAATGAAAAAGAAAATACAATTTAAAATGTAAGAGGATGGAAAGAGAGAGTCTTTCTATAACAGCAATGCCAATTCGTGTTGTCGGTACACAAGTATCGTCTAGAAAATGGACTCACGGTGTACAATTGCTGCGGTAACAAAAGCGGTTTACCAGACTGCTCAAATATAAACGAGACTTTCTAATTTCCTGCGCAATTGATGGATGTTTTATAACGTTATTCATTTTGCAATGCCCGTTGATTAACAAACAAAAGCACGAACGTTATACTGCTTATAAATATCGACAACGAATGAATAAGAGGAATCATTAGAGTATAGCTTACGGATGATTGTCTTTTATGAACCGAAGCCCCGTGTACGAAGTATATTATTAATTACGGAGCAAATGAATTTATTAAGATAAAGTCAATTGAAGAAGAATGAATTTTAACATAGAATATAACACCGTAAGTAAATCAAAACAGAAGAAGAGTAATATTTAAAGTCATAATAAATTTGTTTTCACCGCCTTACGTTAGACTTCCTTCTTTACGTCAGTGTTAGGTGAGAGTACTCGCCTCACTTCTAACATTGTAATTAATCGGGCAGGAATTTACATTTATCTTTATAATGCGCAGCCAAATTAATGTTAAAATTACAAGAGACGTGCCTTAAGGTCATTAAAACGGCATTCGATGCACGTAATTGAATATCAAATAATGTAAAAAAGTCCATTTAATTTCTTTTTTTTTTACTTTACGAAAGAACTTTATTTAATACTGTTTACGTCAGTATTGTTTTTTGTTATTTAGCATGAGTTACAAATACAAGGAAGAAAATGTTGTATGAGTATTTCTCATACCAACTTTAAAAGGTAATCTTTCCAATTTATGCCATCAATCGTATTGTATTATATATATATATTTAGTTAAAGATTAATTTTCGCGAACGTCGAAGAAACAATTGCAGTATTATAGAGACGTTATTAATTAACAATAATACTCTGCAGTAAAACGGGCGCTTTCAATTTGATAAAGCAAGAATGAAGTTCATTATTGGTTGAGAATTTGCTGAGGTCAACTCTGTGGCAAATTTGAACACAGAAACTACTGCGAGAGACATTATGTACGAAGACGAAGGCGATTTTATTAATGTTCAGTATAAAATGTCGGCACCTAGTGTAGCCGCTGTAGAAGATGAAGAAAAATACGATGAAAATTCTCCCGGACAAATGAAAAGTGCTGCGAAAGAATAGATGCATATTGAACCGCATTGGTTGGAAGGTGGTGAGAAAGTCGTGGAAACAGCGAAGGTAAATATGATGATTGGAATTCATTTGTTATCCATTGATATTTCCTCGGCGGAACTCGTAATTATGATAACACTTTAATATCTTCTAATACAGCAGAGTAGCTTTAATTATTTCGCTCGAATCTTTAATTTATACTTGCTAATCTAATAATTGGAATCCGACGATTTAATTCGATTTATTAATAATCTATTTATTATTCAATAATATTCATTGACGAAAAATGTATATTTTTCTGTCCAGGACAGTGCTGTTGGATATCGGGTCAAACTAATTCTAGTGACCTTATTAGCGTTGATATGCACTGAAAAAAATAGTATGGAAAATCCAGCCATACTTGTAGGGTAATAAATGTTTTATTACAACAACTTGATAATTTATTTAATTTATATTTTAAAGTATGGGTGATTCAACCATACTTATTTAAAT
>JABFPN010001453.1:0-29153 GCA_022817305.1 Leptoteleia sp. ZL-2020 | reverse complement strand
TAACGTTCTCTCCGGAACACTTTATGTACATGTGTTCTGTGGAGAACGCATTAATTTTTTTCAGAACGTTTTATTGCCGTTCCCGTTCTTTTCGGAACACTTGAAGAACGTCTGTTTTTACAGTGTATAGGGATATATATTTCTTATTAATCCATATATGGCTATATATACTTAAATTTTTTTGGCCGAGTTTGTTACTGCACAGTGTACATATACAAATAAATATAATAAATATTTACCTTAGATCAATGATAACGCGTCAAAATCCATAGGTTTAAATGTGGTACTTACCAGACCTGAAAAAAAAGAAAATTTTAATATTAATAAATGGAAGTAATTGAACTTTCTTAAATTTATTTGATAAATGTAATTACATATAGTTCGTTACTAATTTATAAATTGTAATATTTATCAATTTAGTTTGATTTTTTTTATTTGAAACCAAAAAATTTATTGCATTTAAAATCTGAATAAAAATTCGAAATTGAATATGAATTAAAATTATTTTGTTAAGTCTTAAATAAACGTAAAAAAAATCTCGGGCAATTTGTATTATTCAATGGAAAATTATACTCGATTTCTCTTGTACAATTGCAGCGCCTTAGTTTCTACGTGTCTGACAGAAATACAGCTGTAACTTTAAAAATATGATACGCACCAGAATTGAAGTTTCATGCATTGTATTACGAATTTCTCGTAAATTGAATATCGATATATTTTTCACGCTGTATAACTTGTACTGCATGTAAGGATACAAAGGAGCAAATAATTTTTCAAACTTCGAGTATTTTAATTTCCAAACAAGTTTGAAATTTTGTCCTCGAATTATATGAAAAACATTTACATACGAATGTTAACGTTTGTCACATATTTTTACAATTAAAATATGTGACAAAATGTTATATTATCTTCTTATTCTCATTGTTCGCGAATATTAAACTTATTAGTTATATTATTTCGTGGCTTTATGAAACCGAAGCATCATATCCTCATTCTATATCCTAATATCATGTCATAGATAGCACCTCGGTGCAAAATTAGGGATCGTAATTTAGAAAACGTGTAATAAGAGAGTTAATTATCGCCGCTATATTAGTGTTCGCAAACGTTGTTTAATATAAACACTGTATCTTATTTTGATTAGAAAATAAATCATTTAAATAAAATGTCAATATGGGCTTTTTCAATCAACTTAAAACTAATCAAAATTATTGATTTGCATTCTTGAAATATATTTCTTTATAACTAACTTTTAAAACAAAAATTTAACAAATTTTACCACAAAGAATTATTAAAATATCGCTGCTTAATATTATCATTAGTCTTACAACAATTCTACAATGAAGAAAATACGCTAAAACTTACTAAAAATTATTTGTATACATTATAGGAAAAATTATATATATCGGGAAAATATAATTCTAACTTGTTTGGGTAATATTATAAGAATTCAAGTATATAACCCATTTACTAATGAAAGCTAATAATTCTTTTTAACATTTTTGTATTTTTTTTGCAAATTATTTTTGCAATCGCGAATCGAACAAAAAAGAAACAGTTGCTGTATAATTTTTATATGTGTTGGTAGATCAAATACAGTCGGCACTGCCGAAGCCAATCAACTAATGACCAACATCCCCAGACTCTTCGTGCTTACCCTCTTCCCTTTGCCTTCTCGACACCAGATAAAGACTGATGTCGAGCTGTCGGAGGAAATTATTTCGATATACATTTTCCGCTGGTGATGAATTAGAAATCAAGCTTCGTCAAAACGCAAAACAGACGATGAAACATTAAAAAAAAAATTTAGGTCTGCGCTTAGCTCTACGTTACTCCGTTCCATCGCGGAGAATGTACTATTTCGCTCTATAAAATGACATCCATACGAGCATTTTTTTATATCATATATGTTAATTAAAATAAGGGAATAATTATAATTTAGCACGTGAAAAGGGAAAATAGTTACAAAAGGCATTTTGTTTTACAAGAAAAATTAATACAAGGATGTTGAAGTTGATCTAAAGTTGAAATAAAACATATATGGAACATATGTAGAACAGATATGGGCATATATAAATTTGTACCTGGATGAAAAGTTATACTTTCCCTCCCGTAAGAAGTTATATTTCAAGAAATAAAAATAAATATTACCACATACATAATCAAAATTGCAATACTTCTAATATCACCAGGATATATATATGTCAGGTTTATATTAATTTTCACAAGATTTCTAAAATATAATTATTATAAATTTGAAGCACACAATACAATTATATAGCACACAATAGAAAGATTATAACTTTCTTCAGACAAATATATTAATAAAGTTTATATAAAATTGCAGTAAAAATTCAAAGAACTTTTTTCACAGCGTAATAATAAATTCATATAAACATATCATCAACGACATTCATTATTAAATTAGCACATTCTGCAATATACACGCGGATAATTCTCGTGACTAACGTGTTACATTAACGAGAATCATAAAATCATAATTTCTTTAATATTTTAAGTATGCAAATCACGAGAACCTGTTAAAGAAATGCTCATGCGCTATAATAACGCGGTTATTATCTTTTCCCTTTACATCAACATAACAATTATTTTCATTTTAGCAAGACATTCGTGCTTTTCAAATTAATCCGGAGAGGGGGGGGGACGAAGAAAATGAAATAAATTTTCTGCGCAAAGCCGAAAAAAGAAATAAAACAATGCGAATGACGTGTATTTTTAATTGTACTTTACGTTTGTTAACGCTGTCAGTGCGCCTACGCGGGCTAAAATTATTTTCTTACGCAAATTATCATACCCCCCATTAATTTGGCAGCGCGAATTTCCCGCTAAATGAAAAGTTACTTTGTAATATTGAAGTAAATAACTCGGCAGTTACAGTACATCAGCGTTTTCTTAAGTGGTCCATTATACCTAGACTTTCTGAATGGCCTATTATCCTCCATCTATAAACCCTAAGTACATTAAACAGCGTATAAAGTATTAAACTGAGATTTGTTTTAATTCGCATAATTTATCCCCGCGCGGGATTATAATTTAATAAATCGATCGGGCCAATGTTTGCCGCGAAATATAATCGTCGAACGGGGGGGGGATTTTGATAAAAAAAAATATCCCGATACACTTTAATCAAAATGACCGGAATGTTTAAGAGAGAGGAAAGATGTAAGTATTGAATATGCGAGGGTAAAGCAAACAAAATAAGAACTAATGAAAACGGATATTGGTACAGGCGCAGGGACTCAGATAAAATGGAAGCACGTAGCACCGCGATACGTTATGGGAGCACATTTTATGAACTGAATAAAGTATCGCGATGCCGGGCGTAATACCTCGGCCATTTACCATGAGTTATTACCCAACATTGCCTAGAATCGGCGCCGAATCGAGCCTTTAGATTTGACGAAGGAGCGTCGTTCGAGTGGGACAATTTTTCCAGTTTTCACACTTTTACGAATAAATCCCGAGGGGGGGAGGGCGCAGAAAAATGACGCGCGTTTCCACCATTTAAAGTCAATCTTGTAGTCGTGTTTTTACAAGATGCGACAAAATCGCCTCGTTTTTCATATCGTACACAAATTTGCAAAGGCGCCACAAATCATTGCGTTTATTTCCTTGTATAACTTGAACTCGATAATCGTTGGGAAGTGTACTCTTTTAGAGTATATACTGGAACAATTTTATGAATATTTTTCATTAATAATTGGTTTGTATGAATTTGCAATGACTTTATATAAAGAATGATTTATTATCATGTAAAGGCAAATAGAATATAAAGAAATACAATTTTTTTTTTGAAAAATGTAGAACAATTTAATTTATTTTTGCCCTTGATTATTAAACTTTAATTCCCATGTTATCCTTTGCATTATTTTTGCAAAAATAATGGCAATTATAAAAATTTAATTTGCCATTTGATAACAATCTTGTAAAATTTGCAAAATAATGTGATAATGATTTACCCATGGTTTTTGCAGAAATAAAAAGTTCATAATCAAATAAAAAATAAATTAGAATGATAAGCAATTGGCAAGAAAGTTGTTTATATCTGACTTTTGAAAAAAGAATCTTTTATGTGAAAAGCAATATGCTAATCAAAGTGCAAGTGATAGTCAAACGCCAGGACAATTTACCGTAGTGGGTGAACGCGATATAGCTATATCTCTATTTGGAAAGACCGATGCGCATCGTATCGACTACCAGTAAGTAGATTACTTGTCTGGTGCCGTGTCTAGATTCCCTCTTACATCTTTCTCTCCCTAACTTTCCTTCTCATCCTTTTTAAAATACAAATGCTTATACACAGCAATGAACAGAAATGAATTTGTAACGTTATCGTTTTATATTGTAAATGAAAAATGACGTAATTCGTTTTATTAATATGTCTTATTAAGCGCAAAATGAGTACACATCTTGTACGATTGATTCGCATCAAAATCGAATTTTATTTTCATTTGTACACTGCAACGAATACCATTTTTCAAACGTTTTAAATTTATCGAAAAACAAAATTGACGAATCATTTTTTCGAATACTTAATTAATATATTTGTTTACTTCCCTGGTAAAAATAAAACTTATATGGTCCATATGTAATTTAAAAATTTCGTTGCGTTTTTTTTAAAAGCATTACTATTTCACAAAATATTTATAAATATTCTTAAAAAACGTTTCATTTTTCAGTTCCATTTATTTGAAGAGACATTTCACCTTAATGTACATATTTAATAATATAAATTTTAGTATTTTTAGTGTAATAATATTAACCAATTTTTCAATCAACACGAATATACCGTGAAAGATAATTGTAAATAATTCGAGAAAAGGAAAAGAACATTTGTATCGTCGCACAATAATCTAATTTTACAGGCCATTAACGTTAGGCGCGCAATAATAGCCGTTCGTCAAAATTTTCTTATTCAATATATCTCGTGCATCGTTCAAATCTCGCACGCCAAATGAACGATAAATAACATTTTTGTGAGCCGTATAAAATTAGCTCTATGATTGGTTGCTGTAAATCTTAAGGACGCTGACTAGTTTAAAGCTTCACGAAATTGTGGTGTGAAACCGCAGGCCTGTCATTAACACGGACACAGTGTGTCCTTCTTATTTTCGCGTCTCGCATTTCGTTCCATTTGTGTCTCGTTTCTTCTGTGATATTTCTTTGCCCCGGGATTTCATTTATAAGTCGTAAAAATTTGCAGACGAAAATATCGCGCGCCTTTTTTTTGTTACGGATAACAATCGTCTTTTGCGATTCTTTCGTCGAAGCGCAACAACTAGATTTGTCAGTTGTAACAAGTTCCGCGGTGTTTTTCAGTTACAATCACTGTCAATTGCGACTTCAAATTTAATGATCCGCTGTTAACTCAAATACTTCTTGCAAATCCGTGTGTCGTGGCGTTTCACTTCGTCGTGTCACTCTCGGGAACGGTTGTTTTATAAAATAAAATAAATAAATGAACTCCCCCTCCTTTTTTTCTTCTCTCTCTCTCTCCTTTTCAGTTCCTTTTTTAATTAAATCGAAGCAATTTAGTTTGAAATAAACGTGGGCAAAAAAAAAAACTGTCCTATTATAAATCCGACTTCGCATGATCGCGAATACAATTTAATATTTTTAATTAATAAGACCTCGCTTTAATTTATTATGGGATTATTTACATAATGTAATGAACGTGAAATGAAATCAAGATTTATGAACTTAATTATACGTAATAGCAAAGTTGATCGATTTGAACATGGTAAACGAGCGCAATTTATATAAAATAATTCATGAAAAGGTACTGATTTTATGAAAAATGTATTAATTAAAATGAATTGCACAAGTACAAATGTAAAAATCAATTCCATATCTTTATAATCTAAATAAAAGTCATGGCACAATTCGGAGAATATTCTAAACCGTATCATAGTGATTGTAACTGTACGAGAGCAATATATTATCTGTGCAATAAAACTGTAATAGCGCATTAAATAATATTTCGCATACCATATCTTCTCCATTTCATTTTCCACATAGACAGAATACTTTCTTCAACAAATGCTTCGAGATTAAGTTTGTTTTATTCGATATGTAATCCTTAATCTGCAAAAGTAATATAAATATACATAATTAGATTATTTTATTAATTTGAGTCAATCGGTAGAATAATTTATTGAATAATTATGGAGAGAAAATAGTTATTTTACTTACCTACAACTAATACTTTAATAATAATTGATAATTAAATTTAGCGTAACAATCTGAGAGAAATTTATTAGTAGTTATTATTATATCTTATAATAAAACTCTGGGACATGTGCATTTATAGTATTTCTTATAATATTAAACAGTATTTTATAAAAATATCCATATTATGATTATTTTAACTAAAACCTAGGTAACTAGAACTAATATTTTATAGTATTCACAAAAATTAACTATGCATATGATTAATATTACCAAAAAATTTTTCTCAGTATACTTTAATACAAAAATATAGGTCTCACTTTAGTAACAATATTCTTTCTATTTGTTTTAAAATGTATTTTATAAATTTTACTATATCAGATCATATCAGATTATAAGGAATACTATAAACGCACATGTAACCCCGGTTTATTATAAATTATAGAAGCAACTACTAATAAATTTCTCTCAGTACAAGCTTTGAATACGATACGTTTCGAAAATGTATCAGTTTTATTGTAATTTTATGAAAAACATGTTTCTTGAACTTACCGAAATGCTGTTACATTGTTCATTGAATATTCAATGTGCACAATTTTCATAATAGCATTATGATAACGTCTCAAGTTCAATGTCTTATTGAATAGTTTATGCGTAATAAATGCAAATTAACAAGAAACACATGAACATGACTTGCCACTTTCACCGGCGTTTTAAATAGATGCAGATTTTTTGTTACATTTTTGCTGCTTCCGTTAGTTATTACATAGATATCAAATTCGATAATTTCTCTTATGAAACCTATTGACCTTTACGTGAACTGTGACAGAAAAAGTATTATTTTCTCCGCTTATGGCCCAATTCTTAAAAGAATTACAGAGAAAGTTTTAATAAACCTTGCACGACTTCTTCGAAACTGGTTTCATTTTTTTTCCACCATTGCAAAATTGCTATGCAGATGTCTGATAATTAAGTTTCAATTAAGAAAACGGACTTGTGCCGGGCAACACGAAGGAATAATTTTTTTCGTCCATTCGTTTGTATTATTTTATTAGAAAAAGGGTGAACACATTTTACGCACAACAAGCGACGTTACATTAACTAACTAATGTCATAAATAACTCGAACTAATTAACAGTAATTTTACTTATGTTGCAGATTCGACTGCGTCGCACATTCATCATGCAAAATTACGTTTAATTTTAATTTATAGATGAATATTTGCCTAACGATCACTAATTACTTTAACAATAAATAACCATCTCTTCTTCTTAATTGCATTCGAATGGTTTTAATGGTGATAAATGGTTAATTTTATTTACAACAGTTCGTGGGATGCTAGTTACTATAATGTACCGTTTTTTTTTTTAAATTAAATTAAATATATGTCAGAAAACTACTACGTTCTTTAATTATTTCTGAATCTTTCCGACTCAATTTTAGGATTCCTTTCCATCTTCTTGATTTATATAGTATAAGTAATCATTGAGATCGTTACTCAGAGGTTTTTGGTCAACTCGATCCTCCCAGCCATATTCTTCATGTTGGGAGGACGATCCGGAAAACAAAAACTTTTTAAACGTTTGTATTTTTTGCAATAAAGAACCCAAAAATGACGATTCCTCTTTTTCCTTCGGAAGTTGGAATATAAATTGTTGATGTAAAGGTAGTTGTAATAAAAGGTTACTGGTATCCTTTGGTGGGTGTGACTCTGAAACAAGAGAGATCATTCGAAATTTAAATATGTAAAATTGTTTACGTTGATATTTCTATAGTTAAAATTCTTACCGAATACGCTACCAGACCACGAGTACGGTGATTTATGTTCTTCTTTCCAGATATTATCTAGTTGAGATGGATATATTATTTTAGGATCTGGAACACTGAACTCATCGTCTGACCAACCAAGTGACCTGAGTTTTTCGCTGTTCGAAATAAAATAAAAAACGGTTTGTGGAATAAACTTATAAAAACTAAGTAATAAGAATAATAATTTGTTACTAATATAGCTTGAGTAGTAGAGTAATTACATTAAAATAACTTTATAATTAAATTTATGTGTATGATATTTATTAAGTTTATATAAACATAATTATATAATGAATAAATTCTTTTCAAAAGTATGATTGATTAATGCTTTACTCACTCGTGCATCTGGTCCAATGTTTTTTCCTCCGGCGCGACCAGTGGCGGCTCCGAAATTTTTAACGGCAAGGGATAATAATGTATATGAAAATGATGGACATTCGCTTTCTTCCGATCTTTACCCTTTGAAAACAAATCCCATATCGATTTTCTATGGCTGCAATTATAATAACAATAATAATTAATACCTATTACGAACAATAATGTAAAGAAAAAATTGCGAGAAATCATTAATTTGTACAATACATAGTACAATAAATCCGACTATATTAATGGGTAGTAAAGACATAATCCCATTTTGTAAACATTTTTTTGTCAATATCAAATTGTTCAGCAAATGGTGTGATAACCAGCGTAAAGCTGTTTGAAAATTAATTCGCCATTACCATCAACAAATTCGTCAGTGAGTCGTGCGCAGAAGAGATAATATATAATCCCTTGAATATAATTCCTCGTCAATTATAAAGCTCAAATTTCCAGAAGCGTATTCATTCACTTGCTATTTACGCTTTTCGACGAATATACGATTTGCACGGCGAAGGATGCACCATTAGCAATCGGTTTAAACTCGTTTAAGAGTGTGTACAATCGTAAAAATTATTCTTTTATCCGCTAGTTGTATGTATATATATATATATATATATATATATGTTTGAGAGAAATTATAAACTTGCAGATAACTGCATGTTGTATTAATGATGCTAATGCACGTACACGTGTCCGCTGTTAATGTATTTCAATACTTTCAAATAGTCATTCAAATGATCAATATTTAAAGTGTTTCGAACGTTCGAAAACTCAAATTAAAACTTTCAGTCGATTCAAATTTTCGAGAGGTTTAAAATATATACATGGTACAAATGAACTGAACTATTTTTAAATGCATTGTTTTGAAAACTTAATTTTTAACTAAATAAAATGTTTTATTTATTATATTACATTGACATAATCCTAGTCAAAATGAGACATATATATTCATGAAAATTTTAATTTCATATATGGACACATGTTTTAGCAATATCAGCTAGTAATATGGTAAATTCAACCAGAAGCTAGTTATCTCGAAAATTAACCAGATGATTTTTTTCTCAGTGCACATATCCCCGAATTTTTATAAAATATATCAACTACTACTATTTTTATGTAGTATCAACTACTAATAAATTTATCTCCGTATAACTCCGTATAACGCATTACAAAATCAAGCAATTTTCATATATGATAGTGTACAAACAGAGGAAACGGAAATAAATTATATTATAATTAATACGCTCATCATTTAGACCGGACGTCTGTCTAATATTGGTCATTATTCGTCATTGAAAATGGGTAAAACACAAAAAACGAGTAATGAAGGCAATCTAAGAGATGAACTGTATTCTAACTATGTATTGGTTGTGTACAATTCTAGTACAATATTATTTGTATTAAATTGCGTGTCTACAGGTTGCTATCATATTTTGAAAAATTTTCATTTTTATGGAAATAAAATAGAATTTTATTATACATATATATATATATATTCATACTAAATATATATTCTAACATCGAACAAATATAATACATCTAAGTACTTCACAATTAGCAGTACCATAACTATGAAACAAATTTTTAATCACATTTTATTTTCTAAAATTTGTCTAGAAAAATGTACTATTTAGATATATTAATTGCAATCCCGTGAATGGAAATAAAAAGTAACGCGAGTTTTGTAATAATTATATTATTAATTATGAAACGACACACAAACTACCCCGCATGAATTAATTAATTAATTCACAATAAACACTATACGACCCATTACCTCGAAAGCCACGAAATCTAATTAATTTTACACATCATAAAATACGAAACGTCTGGGGCAGGCTGAAAATACGTAACATAAATATACTAACATTAAAATCAAAACTAAATTGAAACATCAAAACTGAGCCACTCCCCACCGCTAACCACCCCCCCCCTCCCCGCTCCCGTACTCCCTTCCTTATAATTTGTTCATGTTAAATTATTTCGCGTTTTGTTCGGCGATTCTGTACAGGAATTGTAGTGCGTAATTGTGTCCCGGTAATTAATATCACACACATAATAATAGGATCAAATGAAAACGGCTTGCGCGGTCGTAATTAATTCGAATTAGTCGGTTGGGCTATTTTATCGACACGCTTAGAAGAACCGTGGCTTTTGACCCACCAAGTGTACCGTGCGATCATCAGTCTACAAATCAAGCGACTAATACGAATCACTTGATCTCTTTTTTTCTCTCTCTCTCTTTTTTTCAGTAAGCAGTAGCCTACAAAAATTTCCTAAGCTCAATTAAGACCTCGACCAAACTCGAACGTTAATCTGGCTGCCAAATTAAATTTATTTAGATCTAGATATATCATGGTAGAATTTGAAATTAATCTTGAATGCGTGTGATTAATTGAACATCCAATATAATTTCATATTTCGGTCCATACGGTGAAATTTACTGGAAGTGAATTTTCTTTGATTGGAATTAGTGAATCTGAATATTGGCAACGTTGCTACCAAGATTTGTGATTTGTAATTATTTGAAAAAATTATATTTCAACTATTCTCTCTAAAAGAATTGAATGTTTTGTTAAATAGAAGTACATTGTTGTTGCGAGAATCAAATTTTTGAGATTAAAATAATTATACCATGATATTTATAAGTCAACGAGTTCTCAGTGAACGGTGAAAAAAGATACTGCTTATTTCGTCATAAATTAATATTTTTTAACTATTTTTAATTACATTTAGTTATATTCATAAGGTATTATATTTCATATGAAAAAGAGATTTTATCAATAAATTAAATATATTTACTAATAATAATGAAATTTCCGAACGAGAATGAACTATTAAATTTTAAATGACAAAACGAAATTTGTCTTACTCCATATTATCTTTTATCATTGTTCACACGTAAGTCACACCAAACCTGATAATTAATAAAAATTACTCACGGGTTGAAAAATATCCCTTCGCACCAGACGACTAACAGTAGAATCAACAGCTACAAACGAAAATTCACTATTAAATCAATGACTAAAACGGCGTCGAATTAAATTTGATAACAATCCCAAATAAACGAAACTTAATCACCACCAACAAAAAAAGAAAATAAATATGCACATCGCGCATGATGAAATGCGACGCGATAGCGAGAAAGTTCAAATTAAGTTAATGCTTGAATTTAATGATGTGATATGAGGTTGCGATTAAATGATCATTATTACATTCAAGAGGAGCGTTTTCATGGCGGTGTCCCAATCGGTGGCCGACTAACGGCCCAGTAGGAATCATAACAAACTAAGCAATGCCATGAAACGAGATGACTTATATCCGACCGGAGAAACGTCGCCCTGCACGCCTAACATTTCTCCGGTAGTTGTGTTTCTAGTCGGCCGACGTTGACATTGCCGCGAGAAATGCAGGATGTGTGTAAAAAGCTCGTGTCACGTATCACGCGTCAGCATTTATTAAGAACAACTATATCGCACGGACACACGCACCTAATAAAAATTGGCACTCGCCGAGAGCCAATGAAAACTTGGAATGAAAAGTTTTTTTCTTCTTTTTTTTTTTTTTTGCAATGATCCGTGTGAGTGTGAACATTTGCAAACATGTTGAGGAACTTCCCTAGTAAAAACGAAACATATATGGTCCATATATGTTTTAACAATTTCACACACGGACATATATGTTTTAGCAAAAAAAAAAAAAAAGCAATTTCTTCTTATTTTGTAATATGACTTTTAATTTCTATCAATCTTTTATTTATATTGGTATTTTATTCTTAGTCTAAGGATCACTTTCAAGTATGTACTATAATGATTTCTCATATTAATATTGATGAATAAAATTGAATTTATTTTATGAACATATTACTTACCTTTATGAACAGCTTACCTTCTTTTATAGTTGGATTTAATTAGTTAGGATTTGGTTAAACAAATACCGTCGACTAATTTTATAATAAATAAAGAATCACTACAGAATATCACTGCACCACTGAAACCTATAATTTCGCAATTTTTAAGAAATTTAAAAGTCCACTATTTGCACTTCATTCGAAATATTTAATACCGGTATTTTTAATAACGATATGCTGTATGTGCCATGTAAAATAATTGCATGAAACGAGAGGATCTGGTAGCGCAGAATAAATATTTTTCACGAAGGGAAAATTGAGTGTATTATTTATTCTACAGCGTGGATGTTAGCAAACAATAATTTATTTTTTCTTCCTCTTTCAATTCTAAGCGCATAATTCCGAATATACGTGGCTATAAATCCAAATATATGCGTTCGTGTCTGAATAAACGTTATCAGATCTCAAAATAAGCTTATAATTGTTTGCACACTAATGTCCAGAGGGTATCAAAAGCGATAATTATGCCTTCATCGAGAATCAAAGGCTTATATTGAATTATTTCATCATATAGTTCAATCTAAGTTTTATTTAAATAATAAAATTATAATCTCTGACAAAAATCAGAAAATTTTTCAATGATTCTCGGATTGTCTTATCAAAATTCAACTTCTTTGGAATCGTTAAATCAGATGAAAAATTGATAATGATTCATTATATCAACAAGTATGAAAGAAAATCGAAAATTACTAATCCAAAATAAATAATATCCAAAGGGGTATTATTTCGTTTTAAATTGTTTATAATTACAGTGTGTCTTTTTGGCCAAATATTGAGACAATTTTCCACTTAAAATAATCAATTTCCTTTTATGCCATATGATCATTTTCAAGAGCTTAATTTTTAACTTAAAAAATAGTTAAAAATTGTATAACAAGCAACCCATTTCGTACATGAAACGGATAACGCGAGTAACCGTTACTAAACAATCGTAACAAGCGAGGTAACCTTACGCAATAAATTAAGAAAGTTAAAAAATATTTATTTAACATTCCGCAACTTTCTACGCATTCGTGCAACGCTTACGAGATTGTTTAAATAATACGAAGAGGATCCCGATAATGACAAAGCTCAATTTCCTCGGCACATGAACGAAATCACGCAATTTCACTTGTTTATGCATTAATAAGTCAACGCATTCATTAATCTTAACCTTAAGAGAAATTCCCATTTGCTGACACAGATGCGGTGAACTTTATGGGCGCTATCAAACCTAACACTTTCACATTATAACACTTCTTTAACGATCCTTCATAAATATAATCCGCGATCAAAGTAAAACAGGCCTGATTAACTTCAAAAGTATAATGGAAGCATAAAATAATAATGACGAATAATTCACCATGAAGAACCATCGTCGACTCGACTTTTGTTCGTCATAATAATAGTTGAAATGGGACAAAATATAATTTCGTTTGTAAGCCGTTGCCTCGTCGGAGCAGCGGAAACCGTCGCTGCGATTAAAATTGTCACCGAGATATTCGAAAATTAACAGTGACGTTTAAATAATTAAACGCGACGTTCGCGATGATAAAAATCGGCGCGCACAATACTTAATAATTCGTATCATTTCATATCTTCTCAGCCAATTTAATGCCCCACAGTGTCGCCCGAGACTTTCTATCTGTAATAGATTAAAATCGAGAAACGTTCGCGGCGCGCTGATTAAATTTTTCATTTACTTTCAACAATTTCCGTCATGAATGTCTCTTCCGATTGAAATGTATCCCCCTCTGATAACCCTGAGCTTGACATATCTATTTTCTTAACATCAGATGTTTATTAGAGAGAAAGTCGAATACGCCAAGGAGAACTATTAAATCCTGCCAGTTCCATGTAAATAGCTGGCAATTCCATGCAAGTTTATGGCATTTTTACAAGGAGAGACGAGATCTCATAAAAGTTACTAACGTGTAGTAGAGTATACCGGTGAAAATTAAAAACTTAGTATCATAAGTGTTAACCCTTACGTTAACCTTATACCGTCAAAGATATTGATTGATATTATAAACTTAATTCCATTTATCGTAATTTAATTTTTATAGTTAACTACACTGAGAAAAAAATTAGGATAAAAATTATTGTACTGTATGTAAAAGTGAGGACAAATGACATCTTCTTGTCTTAATTAATATACAGTTTAAAAGAGGAGACATAAACAATAATTTTTATTATATTGTATCGTAGTAACATGTACAATACTGATAATCTCTTTTAAAATGTATTTTAAATATGACAAGAATTATATTTTGCCCTCATTTTTACATATAGTATAATAATTTTTATCCCAACTTTTTTCTCAGAGTATAAAACCAACTGTGAAATAAAGTTCTGGACTAAATTTTAAAAAATTTATATTAATTTTAAATACATTTATGTTGTATACTACTAGTGTCGTATGCTAACTGTATACTACACATATTGCACAAAAGTTTCTCACAAGCACCTATTATTACAGTTGAAGTATATAATAAATGATTCGTTATCTAAGGGTACATCGAAATTGCCAAGATTCTCTCGATGTATGTTCAGTGTTATATTTTTTTTTCTCTACTTAATTTACATATATTAATAAATGTAATGTAAAAATAGGTTATAAATCCTACATTTTTTTTCAATGTAATACTCAATTAAAATTCATTTTAGTTTAATTATAAAAATTTATATATATTATTGTTTTATGTACATATATTTATATTGAAATTCTTAACATATATAAGTTAGCAATGCAATCATTAAACAGAAAATACAAAATTTTAATTGAAGTAAATGTTTAAAACTACTTTTTCTCATTATAAAATTGTATTCCTTTTAATATCAAAAGCTTGATTTATTATATGCCAACTAAATATTCTTACTTTCAATGGAATTCCTAACTAATTCTAATAGAAAAATTCTAATTAAGCAGTTTTCTTTGCGCAAAAAAAAAGAAATTTGTGTACGAGTGTTACGTGTTGCCGACCGTTTTATGCGCGCTGATTATAATTTATGGGATATGCGTGCAGTAATCAATTAGTTGATACGGCACGTGAAATGAAAAATGTTTTGAGACTAATTAGCGATACGATCTCGAGTCTTTTTCGATGTCGCTTGAAAAATGGTTTGTATCAGTGGCACTGCAAAAGTGTTGCGCAATTGTTCCGGAAGTGTGATACCCTTTAAAAGCAGGAACGCGACACTTCCGGGGCGTAACGCGACGATTGTGAATTCAACGTCAATTTTATGTTAATTAATAAAATGTATCTCGAAGAAGAGTTCAAAACTTAATCCAAATGTAACGCTATATGTAAATGAATCGTGCGATACGCGTAAATCGTTTAATCAGAACTCCTTGCAAATTAAAGTTCCGCCTTGTATTTTCTAAAGATAAATTTCAATTCATTTATCTCATTTAATTAAAATTTATTTGAATATTCATAAATTTAAAGTAAATATATCGTTTTATTATTTTATTCAATTTGTTTCGCCGTTTGCTTTTCCTTACCTTTATTAACCGTTGCAATTCGATAAGCTGTATTTTACCATTTCCTTTTTTGTTTATCTTCCCTCCATTTTATTCAGTTTGCCACCTCCGTTCCAAAAAACTATTTTACTCGTTCGTCTTTGTTTGATCGGTTTATATTTTTGTATTTGATATATTTTACTTTATCGCTTTTATCGGACCTAATTGAAGTATAATTAAAAGAATTATATTTTAAACCTTACATTTTCATCGATAAATAAACAATGCTTATAAATACATAATAATTAATTAAAGATTGATAATTAACTTTTTAATTTCACTAATTATTATAAAGAAATATTAATTATAAATAAACAGTTTTATATTAATTACCCTTGAATTTACATGAAATAAAGTAAACGAACAATTTTTTAATGCATAATTAATTTAAATGTATAAAAGCTTAAGATTGTGTTAAAAAATGTTTGACAGTTATTTAGATCGTTTAAAGTGAGAACAGAATTAAAATTAAAAACAAGTTACAGTTTGAAAGAAAATTTGTTTGTAACTTTTCTTTTACATATTTTACTTTTCAAACCTATGCAAGCGTCCAGCCAATCGAACCTCACCGACGAAACGTTCCCATTGGTACTTGATTTCCTGGCATTACTTCAAAATAACTCCGCATCAACTTATTAATTTCCAACAATAAATTGTACCGGGACTTTATTATTCGTACACAAAACGTAAAAGGGGTCCCGGAATAACCCGACGTAATTCGCAGGCAATAAAAGCCGATGGCTGGTTAAGTATTCATTTAGCTCTCCCCCGCGCGCGAGCAGTTCTTTGCCGTGGCAAATCTTTCGATCCGGGCGGCCCCCGTCTCAAAGAGACATTGGCCGTATTTACGTAGGATTTCGCGCGAGGGAAACGCACGGCGCGAAATTTAATCAAACGCGGGGTTTTGTTTTAAGTACCGTTAACGAGTGTTTACTTTAAAATCGTACAAGATAATTGACCTCAAGGCTCTCGCAAGGTCATTCACACAACAGCTGGGCTTCCGGTAACCCCGCCCTCGCAATTCCGCCGGCACGATGGCAAAAATAAATAAGCTTCGCAGTCGACCAAAAACAAAGACGAGCAACGCGTTTCTGCTCATTTAATAACGCTTTGACGTTCCCAACTGAAGAGTCCGTTTTACTACCGAGACATTATACACATTTCCTCGCCGTCGTTTTTCAAACCCGGCCATGTATATTTCCGATTTTACCGTCAGTCAATTAAATTCCTCGCGGAATAATTTCTTTGCTTAATTGGATTGTCCGTCGCGCTTTTGCTTTGTGTGGATTAAGTGCAAAAAGTGTTTGCATTCAATTCAAACAAATTTTCGGTTTAATTGGTCAAAGTGTGTGTGTGTGTGTGTGTAGGGTTATCGCGAGTTTATGGGTCATTCGATCAATTGCGTTTCAAATATTATCTTAGTATTCATTAATTTCCATCGCTGTTTAATTAATTAAAAATGTTTCATTATTTAATACGTTTAGTAATAATTTCTTTTTATTCTTGTTAAATTTATAAAAAGACAAGAAATAAAGACGAAGTTATAAAAATAAATAATTAAATTAATAAAAAGGAACCTTTTATTCGACAAGTGTTCTTTTTCACACTAGTGAAGAAACGGAGCCTTTTCTTCACTCGTGTGGAAAACAGTTTTTTCCTTGGCAAAGAACTAAGGCGACTTCTTCCCTTATTAAACGATCGTAAAACAACTTTCCCGCACTTGTCTCGAAAAATGTCAAGTGAATCAATCTTTCTACATTCTTCGAACAAAAAATTTAAGTAATTTTCATTAAATCGTTCACTTTATCTTGACAAATCCAAGGAAAAAGTATAAAACACTTGTTCAATTTATCAACGAAACAATAAAATCACAATCCTTTCGAATTCGAACAATATCAATCAATAATTTTATACGATCTTATAGGTCATCGAACCACCCCGTGTCACACGTAGTTTAATATCAATTAATTATAACAGTTTCTTGTCCAATTAACGCAATCCTCGCAACTCCTGGACGAAATAAAATAGCCGCCATCATCAAATTAATCCGCAATACCAGATTTAATCTGCCAATTTATATTCCATTCACAAACAGCTCTTCCCAATTTCATTTGCACCGCCTCCCCCCCCTCTACCAACCTGCCACCCCCACCCAACCCCCTTCTTCCACGGCCGGCAAGTTATTTGCGAATTTATTTCGCAAATTTTTATTGATTAAAATTAACCAAAACTTTTTCCTTTGCCAGAGAAAAATATTTCTCTCTAGTCGCCTCCCTCCGCCCGAAGGAATCGAATTAAAGATACGCTTAATTTGTATGCTTTATTACCGCTTCGGATTATTGTCACGTAATACAACTTTTTCGCGCCGAGTTATTGGGGGGGGGGGGGTATTTTTTAACTTAATCGAGAGTGCACGGTGAAAGAGCAGACATAGATAGAGGTAATCCAATCACTTAAGAAAATAAGCTTTATACCCATCTTCTCCGATCGCATATGCGCGGCGCTTGTGCCGGGAACATTGCATACCTACGTACCGGGGTATACCTATACATTATAGGGCTTGTGTTGGAAACGAGAAACGAGCCGCGTTCGGCTCTGTGTTCTCGCAACGTGACATAAACTGTTGTTTATTATATTACTTTAATAATACTGCGCGCCCAACACCGTGCCAAAGGTACCGCATTATATTAGAGTCTCTTAGGATTTCGGAGGAAAGTATTAGTGTATTGTAAATAAAAGCATTTAGCTTAATAATCTTACTTCGGATAATTGACTTTTGAACACCCTCTTTAAATAGTTTAAAGCATTTTACGATCCTATAATTGCGTTGCTTATAGCGATGATAAAATAAATATCCTTTGTATTAAAGGAAAAAAGAAATTTGGGTTTCTCACGTCGTCGTTAAGAGAAAGAATTACGTAAGATTTGTTGAGTCTACTCTACTTAATAATTCGATACCAAAGTATAAATGATAGATGTATGGTCCATATATGTTTTAACAATTACATATAAGAAAATAAAAAATTTATATACCAAAAAACATAGTAACTGTAACTAGACAAATATTAAAATGTTTATTTTGTTGAGTTTACAATGTTTTTTGGTTACGTTAACTGTAATTATGGTAACCACAACCAAAAGTATCGTTTAGTTTACTATTTGCTATCTACATAACTTTGCTTTCTTTGCTATCTGTGACAATTTTAATTTTTCTCAGTGTATGTTTTTCCTTAATCCATATATGGCCATATATAGTCGATATATGGTAATAATTGATTTCCATATGGGAAAATTATTAAATGCATATATGGCTACAATAATATTGCCATATATCGACCATATATGTTTGATATTGTTCGACCATGTATGGATTAAGGAGTCTATATATATATATATATATATATAGATTTTATCATATATGATAAAACATATGAACCATATATGGACCATATATGTTTCATTTTTACTAAGGTAAATAATATTACAATATACTTAATTTCTATATATTTTATCTTCTTCGTTTTTGTAATTTGTAAAACAATTTGTTTGAAACAAAATAAAAGGGGAATAATATATTTGTCATATTAATAACGACTCGTTCCCGTTTCCTTTTTAATCGCAAGACATTCACGTAATTGTGAAATCAAAATTAAATTGGACAGATGTCAGACCGAAGACGGATTGACATGATTTTGAACATGAGAAATAAGTATAAAAAATGGGGGGTCTATTTAGTTGCCGCTCTTTCTACTTTTACTGTTACAGTTTTTCAATGCAAATGATATAATTTTCATCGTCATAACAAATCATTAAAATAATCGCCCGTTCGTTAAGTAGCTTTTGAAACGGCAACGTTACTTTCCATAAATAATTTGAATCAAGTTTCATGGATCCTTTATTTCGCAATTCGTCTGAGTACTTACGTTTAAATCAGATCGAAGGCATCCTTTAGCGCCTTTTAATTACTCCGTTCCGCACGCTTCTTGTCACGCAACTCGTACGTCTCTCATCGCTGTTAATTGAACCGATTTCACGAATCAGAGCTCATTGATAGAACGCTCCGCGTTTAATTGCATAAACTTTTCTGTAAAAGAGCGTGAAACTATTATATAACTTTGTATTTTGGTAAGATAAGAAAATTTAAGCTACGCTTTGCAAATTGTAATAATAATATTTCGCAATTTCGTTCTATTAAATATAGTTTTGGAATTCATTGGGGCCGACGAATTGTACCTTTTCTATTGATGCTGTTATAAATGACGCATATCTCGGAATTATATATTCTTCTTAATTACAGTACTCCGAGACAAACCGTATTATTTTTTTTTGTTAAAAAAAACATAGAAAGTGGTACTCTCAAAATAAAAAAGCGCATTCTAATTTTATATAGCTTTCTCCGAATGAAGCCTTTTTAAGCATGTATGGTATGTACGAGCTATTTATTTGCAATGAAACGTTCGGGAAAAATATTCAACCTCATTAATAATAATCTTTTATTAATGGTTATTTGTAAATGGGAAAAATAGATTTATAAAAGTTTGACGATCTACCCATATAATGCAAACAAGTCCGATAATAATCGATTGATGTTTGTGTCTATAATCACAAGTAAAATCTGAACAAACTTCTTCAATGTGTTTTTCAGTTATGTTTTTACATTTTTAATTTATCTGTTTGTGTAATCGATAAATACAAATATAATTTTGTTAACAAAATTTAAAAAAATTTAAATTTTTAATATACTCATATGAATATATTTATAATCATAAGGAATTAATACTCTAGAAATATGCTGCAAATATTTTTGGAGAAGAACGGAAGTGCCGTCCCAAATAGTGCCACAGTAAAGCAGTGATGCAGTGATGATTTAGTCGCTGAGTAAATATTATAAATTTATATTATATCACAAATAAAAATTGATTCTATCGATTTATACCTAAATTTTTGTTCTCGTATTAATGATGGAGATATTTCCGAAAATAAGTGCAGAAGTAAAATCCCCAGAAGGCACGTTTCAATTATCTAGTAAGTTAATAAAGATATATATATATATATTTATTAATCACAAAGGCAACAGCGGTTGTTACGTAATAAATTTTTATAAGTAATAATAGAGTTTTATTCCGATGATAATGCTTGTTAATCCTTTGACTTTAAGCTTCAATTCAATTACACCGATGTAATAAAAAATTTAACTTTAATTAAGTGAACATGGCATTACATTGATATTGTAATTCATACTTGATTTTTCATTGGGAGTTCCGTCAAAAAGAGGGGGGGGGGAAACATAAATAAAAAGGAATATAAGCAAAAATTATTATCAATATCCGCGCAGAATCACTAATGCTTGGAAACATCAAATTAGCGAACCTCCTTTAATAACGAAGTACCTCGTTATTATCTTTTATTTGAATACACCATTTTTGCTCCGTTTCAAATTGCAATATGAAATCCTTTTATATTTTTCTTTTTTATTATGTAAGTAAAACAAGAAACGTTATCGCTGACCTGTGCGAATGTAAAATATGAAGAAGATAGTAACAAAGACTAGGCATGATGAGCGTGAAATATTTATTTTATTCATATACCTTCGCTAATTAGAGTAGTTAATTGCCATGATAGAATGTGGGCGGTATAAGACTGGGCAAACGACGAAGTCAGGACCTCGTTCCACAGTCTATACACGCGTAAAGTTTGTTCGAGATACGTTAATTAACTGTAGTCTCGTAATTTATTGCGAGCAATGTATCAAATCGATCCTTGAAATCCTATTATTTATTTAAAAAAGTAAACTAATGCCGAATAAAAAATAATCCAACACGATGAATCCAATGATCAAACATTAATATAACAATTTCATTTCGTCTCAAAATTAAATAAAAAAAAAGTATTGATAATTCCTAAGTAGACATGTTTCTTTTAAATTATTTAAACACCAGTTAAACGAACATTTTTATCATTTTTATCGCGAACTGTAGAAATGTTTTTATCGAAATCTTAATAGCACTATATATCCTGATATTGTCATTAGGTAAGTGTATGGAATAGACCTTGATAAACAGTATAACAAATAATATGGAACAAGTCTGGAACTGTCAGTCAATTCCAGATTATTAAACCAAGTGAAAAAATAATCTGGCAAGGGTATGGAAACAATCCATTAAAAATTTTGAAACAAATTTTTAGAGTCCTTGTAAAATGTCTTTCAAATTAAAAATTGAAAAAAAAAGAAGAAACTACACTTGGTACAAGACACAATCTTTATCCCTTAAGTCTTCATCCTTTTATAACATACATATATTTCTGTTTTCTTAACTCTGAAAAATTTTCTTAAACTTAACTGATTTACCGATAAATGCTGACTAATTTTGACTAATGTAATCACTTTAACCTCGTCTCTTACAAGCTTAACTACACTCTGGTAACTTGTAATTACCAGAAATAAAAATATTTTCCCTAATTTGAATTATAAACAATGAATTTTTCTCACTGCAAAAAGTGATGAAGAGATACATTTTGAAACGATTGGGCTTTTTTTTTATTTTAACAGAAAAATTCTTTTTCCGGTTATTCAGCAGACCCGTTCACTCAATGGTACAATCACCCCGATGAAATAATATTTTCCATCACAATTTATTCCGTATAATTACTATAATTCCACGAAGATTTATATCTTATACTTTTTTGCGATTTATTATTGATAATAATGTTCGTATTGAGCGCACTTAATTATTGACCAAGCCCTTTAAAAACAAGAGAGAAAATAAGTAATAACAATTTGTTCAATTGAATAATGATGAGTTCGTGCGAAGTAACTTTCTTTTCATTTCTATATCAAACGCCTGGAGATAGACTTATTTTCAGCATCATTTAAAACACCGCCAGATACCCGCGTGCTTTCTACACGGTTTATTATAAGTAATTAATTACGTCAAATGATATTTATTATACGTCGTTTCTAAAAGAAGTAATGTTTAATCAAATCCATCGGATCGAATATTTTGCAAACAATTTATTTACTCAACTATTAAAGGTTTATCTGGAAACGAAAAATTCTTTTTTTCATACACCTTTATAAGAAGTAATGTTTAATCAAATCCATCGGATCGAATATTTTGCAAACAATTTATTTACTCATAATTACAGTAATAATAATTACAGTAATAAGAAAGATTCCCTCGCATATTTATCTCGCGTTATTTTTTCCGCGGAAAACCTTATCGCAAGTTAATTTAATTTAAACCCATCAAATAATCCCGCCTGCGCGAACATTTCTCTTTTCATTCTCGCAGTTTAATTGATCGCCGGTATATTTATTTATTTATTTATTTTTATGTATAAATAATTGCATTTTGAATTCAGACGTTCGTTAGATATTCCCTGTGTGTTCGAAAATATTTATTCCCGTCAAAGGGAATGCTAAAAGTCCGAGTAATAATTTATTTGTTAGAAATAAATTCCAGTTGACCGTGGACTATATAGATGTCACGTAAATTTTTATAAATTAATCAATAATACCTCGATGCAAACAATTAAAAAAAAAAAAGAAAAAAAAACGGCTTGAAAAGTTTGCCACGCTCAATCGTGCCTTAACATTATATTTAAACATTTTGCCAATCATCATCGGCAATTCGTCGTCCAAAATGAAATTCATTCGAACAACTGTGAAATTATCAACGCGTATAATTAATCCAACATTAATTCCTCTTATTTACTCGCGTCACACACGACAAAAAGGCACGATTTACTTGCCCCGGCGCACTGTATTGTTAATTACATTTGGCATGTAAACCAACTAATCACCCTTGAATAGACAAAAATTAAACCCTGATTGTGGATAATTGTTGCGCCCCTTAATTACTCCGATAGTTCGATGAATTCGCGCCTTTATCCGGCTGCATAAATTTGTTTTCACTTTAATAAATTCAATTTCCCACCCAGGGCGTATTACACCTCGCAGAAAGATCCCGATAACATTATAAAGCAATCAAAGACCCATTGACTGTGGAGTCGCAGTTCGCGACTATAAAATCATTTATGTTTACGCAGTTAGTGCGTGCAGCGGCTGCTAATCGGAATCGCGAAGGCTTTAATAGGTGCCTCCACTTTCGATCCGTGCCGATTAGCATGACTTTTTCCAGCGATGAAATGAGCCTCGTTAGGAAACACTTCCCATCAATCCTGGTGACACATTCATTTAGTTTTTTGCCTTCTCCCCCCCCCCCTCCCCCCCTCCCACGACTACTTCAATTTTCGTAACATTTGTCAATATCAACTAAATTAGAGTTCAGTTTTACTACGCGTTTTTTTTTATTTTTTTTTTTTTTTGATAACAGTCAGCTTGCGAACAATTCGATATAATTATATATCAGGGAAAATAACGCGTTTTAACTTCAATAAACAATTATATTATATACACTGAGAGAAATACAGTACAAAAATGTTCTGTTTAAAAGAAACAATTTAGTGTTTTGAACAGTAATATAGTTGTATATATGTATAAGGCTAGAATATACTCATGATAATTATAATATTTATATGCACGTAATTAAATATATATATATCTGTTTTGGAGCACTATTTTTACTGTTTTTGTCGATACAAATTTTGACGCAACGCATTTACTGCTGATTCTACTGGCTGAAAAGAAAAGGTTATAGTAAGACAGCTGTTTCCAAGGGAGATGACGCTCCGGAACAAATCAGATACATTGTATTCTTTATTTAGTAAAGCAACGATGCAAAAGGTTAAAATTGAGATGGGTCAATTTATAGTAACAATTTATAGTTTTGTTTTTTCCAAAACAGTACACAATTTTACTGTTTTCCAACAATAATTTATAAGGTTTACCTGATATACAACTCAAATCCTTTTTAAAACAGTAAATTACATAAAATATTCCCTTTCCCTTATTTAACAATAAATAAACTAAGTCACATTTTCTTGGGAAATAAAGGTATCAGAAAAAATCATTGCGATCAACTTTAAAGACCGAAAGCGAGGGAAGCGTCGTTACTCTGAATTAGATTCTTCGGGCTTGTTGTTGTTCATTTTTCGCGGGCGCATCAGCCGATCCCAAGATGACAAACTCCTTTCGCGGAGCGCGCACGGTCTTTTCGCGGTATGCCGGATAAGAAGCGGGGCTAGGAACGCGCTCAAGTGGGAACTCGAAATGAGAAGCAAGAACTGCAACTCCTTCCTGCCCATTAAAATTGAATCGCGTTACGTAAGAAAGGGAGACGTGTAAACTTGTTTTTGTCGCGGCCAAGAAGCCGTGTTGATTGGAGAAAGAAAAAAAAACGTGTTAAATGTCGCGCAAAAAGGAGAACTCCCCCCATGAAAAAAGATTTGTATAGGTTGCCATATATATAGGCTTATATATAGGCATATATGCGGCATATATATATAAGCATATAGATGGCATATATGCAGCTATATATGTGGCATATATGTAGCTATATATGTGGCATATGTGCAGCTATATATGTGGCATATATGCAGCTATATATGTGGCATATATGTAACTATATATGTGGCATATATGTAGCTATATATGTGGCATGTATGTAGCTATATATGTGGCATATATGTTTCATATATGCAGGCGTATATGACATATATGTAGGTATATATTCGGTATGTTTCTGAAAATATATATGCAGGCATATATGCTTCTGAAAACATATGCAGACATATGCCACCTATATAACAATTTTTCATAGACCGAGACATCGAGGAACAAAACGTCCCCGACTTTTATTTAATAAATAAAACCAAAAATCATAATATAACGTGATCGTGGCTGTGATTTAAGGAGAAGTAAATCAAAACCCCATAAAATGTTTATAAATTGCATTCGGACGTTCCTATGCGGCGGGCATGGGAAGAAAATATTTGAATTATCGCAGACACTTATTAATTTCAATTAGCGATCGGGTTTCCTCTATTATCGCGTCTGTATCTGCATTAACCGGAGCTTTGAAACGCTTTAGGGTACTCTGTTATAATTGTAGTTTACAACAAAACACACTAATCAAATCATCGCGAGGATAGGTATGCATGTTTCATTCATCAGCCATAAAGTTTATCTTGAATAATGGATTATAGTAATATACGTATAGTGTACTAATCTCCGCAGTGATGTATGAGCCAGGAGATTAGTCATCTTTTCTGCAATATTACCCCGTTCTGATGAAAAATAGTTATCAAACCTTTATTCACGTTCGCCGTGCGTTACGAAATTAATTGAAATTCTTCGCAGTTGTTTTTTATAACCGTGTTATAATAAAGTAAATAAATTTTATATAAATATGAGGTAAGCATCCATAGTAAAAATTAAACATATATGGACATATGTGTTTTTTCTTCATTCACACATGGCCATATGTGGCCATATATGGTTGATATATGGTAATAATTTATTTCAATATTTAGGAAATTGTTAAAAGCACATATGGGTAGAATATTATATCAATTATTGCCATATATGGATTATGAAAAACACATATGGCCATATCTGTATTAAGAAAAAACATATATGACCATATATGTATTAAAAAAAACATATGTCCACATATGTTTGATTTTTACTAGGGATAAATATCCTGTCTATCCAATGTATCGGTATACATGACAAATGACAATAATCTTGAATAATAAATTTTGGATAACCTTGTTAAAAACACTTTACCGTGGCAAATAAATAAAAGAAGTTTATTAACCGAACATACTGGTCGGAAATCAAAGATAATTCTGCCATTTTCCTTAATATTAATTCAAATTTCCGGTCGCAATCAACTATATTTTGCTCTTTGATTGAACCGATAGTACTCAATCACTCGGTGATTATTTTGCATTAAACTTCCAATGACTAAACGTCACTTTCTTCTTCTTTTTCCGACAGATTTCTGCTCCATAAAAAAAGAACTTAATAGACTTATGTAAGATACTATTGATAAGAGGCAAGAACGCGACCGGAAGTGCAGTTTATTGACCACAAGGAAAGTTGCCGTTAGCTTTGGAAGTCGACCCATGAATAGACGACGTAATTAATACATCGCGATGTTGAGAACGACTTTGCACCTTCTATGGTTAAGGTTTGCACAATTTTGATTAACTACTGACAGGCGGCATAGGACGATAGGGAAGTCCCAAACTAAAAAGCTCGAGCTAAATGTTGTGTTAGAATGGACAATGCAAACAGTTGAAATTAATTAACTTGCTAATGCCAAAATGTGCTTCCGCCAAGGCGTCGCTTCGTTTGCGAAGCGCAATTATATAAGGTGTTTTTCCAGTGTAATGACCAATTGAAAGGAAGGTCAAGACTGTGAGATTACAATGTTCCGGTAACTAAGTACAAATTGCACAAACTGAAAAGATTTCATCTAACGAAGTTGGCAAATTGAAGAAACCGGGCAATAGAAGAGAGGGAACAAAGGGAAGTAAAAAAAAAAAGAAAGAAAGAAAAGTAGATATCAGATGTTAAATATTACCCCGGTGGAAAGTGTAGCACTGTTAAACTTTGGCCTGAACTTTAACAAATGCTTGGCTTGAACTTTAGCTATTTATTTCCAGATTGTATGGGCAAACATATTTTGTTAAACTCACAAGACCCTCGCGTCAAACTACGTATAAAAATGTGACCGCGCTAAGATTCGAACTTGTGTCTTCCAATGTAAATTATCATATATATAATCCTGGATAATGCTGGAGAAATTAGAGCGTGATTCGGAAATAAGTCGCAGAAAAACTGTTCTGAATTTTGATAATTTAATCAACTTGTTCCTCAAAGGACACGAGTTCAAATCCAAGTTCAAGTACTTACTTTTTCTTTGTTTTTCTAATGAAAAAAAAAACTTGGCGAAAACTCGCTGCTTTGAAGCTTGGAGTCTTTGCAAAACAGTTTGTTTATAACAAACTTCGGCAAAATTACAATCCTAACTTGAAATGGACAGTAAAAAATATAAGCTAACCGTTTGGAAGAAATGAACTTACAATTTTGCAATATTACTTGTTTAATTCAATTAAACGTTAAAAAGAGGAATTAAAGTCAAATTTAATTAATTAACAAATATATATATATATACAAGAATTAATATAGAAAATTTAATTAAATTCATATGGATATGCACATTAATTTAACACGACACGTTACATAAGTATAATTCCGTCATTATTATCAAGTTCGACTTAATTAATAAAGAATATTTGAGAGTTAATGACCAATTGAGCACGGAGACATTGATGTTTATAAGATATGCGCACCGTTGAGTAACCAAACGTTCGGGTACCGCGCTATGTGCTCTCTCAAATACGCCGAGTTGTTATAGCAGGGGGGAGAGGGTGAGTTCTATGACAATCCCGTTCTTGTGTGTATCGTTAGAGAGCGGAGAGTGTTGCAGTAGGCGTGGGAGTTCCTTTATTGAACTAATTTTACACCCCTGCGACTTCCCAACCTCTCCACTACCCATAGCCTCCTCCTCGGCACCCCGTTATGTCTGCACAAATATAACCAGTTAGTGACAACATTATACACACGCATTATATCAAATGCACGGGGCGCGCACCAGAATCGTCATTCTCAAAACGCCGCTTCATTCATTCGCGTCAAAGGAAATACCGCTGAAAGAATAACTCGTTCGATCAAAACTGAAATTACGTCGATGGCAAAGTTGAAATAACATTTAATCAACGTACCCGCGAAGATGAACGCAAATCAATCGCTGCAATTTACTGTTTTTAATAAAAAAGAAAAAAAAAGAAAGAAATTTGTAATGTAATATAATTGAAATATACCCTTTACGGCAAATTAATCGTCAAAGCTTCGTAAACTTAACAATTTTAATTATAATTAAAACAATATAATTCCAAGAAACGTTTTAGAGGGTACAATTTGAATAATGAATTTTAATTTAATTATATATTAAATGAAATTTAATAAGACTTTGCCGACGCGACGGTTTTGTTTTAATGCTTCAATTAGCACGCTTATGTTTAAGCATTTGAAAATTATTGTATCTGAATGATTTTAATACTACCCAATACCTAATAAAATTTTATTCTATGTGTGTGTAAAGAAAAAAAAAACTCAATAAGCAAATATACAGAAGCAAATTGAAAGACAAACATATTTGTGTAGCTAAATTTATTCGGAATGATAATCGGTGTATTTATCATATTGGCAACAATGATATTGGAGTAATTACACGGGAAAAAATTTCCATGCTAAATTAAATTTTTTTTAAATGCAGACTTTAAAATGTTAATTGAACGGTTACCTGATGCTAAATCAGCATATGATGTTTTGAAGTTAACTTCACCTTGTGATTGGTTCGGCATCTACTTTCATGCCAAAAACGCCATATGTCAGTATTCAAAGTT
>JABFPN010001452.1:0-29164 GCA_022817305.1 Leptoteleia sp. ZL-2020 | reverse complement strand
ACACTCAATTTCAAATTTCCCTCCTTAATTTCAAAATTAATTCCAAAATTTGAATATCCAACACGTACCTAGTCTCCCAAATAAGGCGCAGTCCCAAAATCACGACTTGATATGTTTATATATATATCCTCACTTTTATGTGATATAAACAGTGAAAAAAAAATTTGAGTACTTCCAACTGGATGGTATAGTTGTTGAAGGCATACTTGAAACAACCATATTCGAGTTAAATCTCCCATATTTATATAGTTGAATTGACTCGATATTCCAATTGAATAATTGAAATTAGTGAAATGACAGTCGGTGTATATCTCACGTTACGAAACAGTGACGTTGGCGCAGTGGTTTAACTTTTAAATCCATGTTAAAATATCTACCTACTGAGTTCAAATCCTAGCCAAGGCGAGATTACGAAAAGATTTTTTTCTAAAATTATTAAATAAAATATTTTTCCTTACCAACTATACATAGAGTTAATTAAACTCAAAAGATATTTTATTTGTATTAATAAAATGAGCTGTGTCAAATTATAAATAAGCTTTGATCGTATTTGACTCAGAAAACGAGTTGATTCAACTCGATTTTACCTTGATTCAACATAGCATTTTTTACGGTGCAACATCTTTTACGTATGCGCGCGGAGTAAAAATTTCCTTCCCTCAATTTTTCGCGCCTCTGCGTCAAGCCCGACCCGGGGATCCCCGAGCAGAATTGTCAGAGCCCCAGCAATCCCCCACTAAACTAGGTCTGACGTGATCCAATACCCAAAGGAGTACGGCGGTTGAATGAGGATCTACGCGTATTGAAATTGTCGTGATACCCGCGCTGGTCTCGGGTAGATCACCTTTAAGTGAAATAGATGACATATAGCATGGTAACAGCCAACCCACGGCAGCCACTGCACTTTAAAAACTTGCCACGGTACACTTCTTTTCTTTTTTTCTTCTTTTTTTGAAAGCTAATATTGCACTCCTATGCATTACCATTATCAACATTGACAAACGTTATTTATTTGGCTTCAATTCATACTTAAAATAAAATACAATACAAGTTCGTCAATCTAATATATTATTTGAATTGCTCATTAATTTTAATATGACTTATCCCTAGTAAAGATGAAAGTATATGGTCTATATATAGACCACATATGGTCCATATATTCCAATAATTAATTTCCATGATTTTTTTTCATGGAAATGGTTAAAATATTATATCAATTATCGCCCTATATGGATTAAGAACAATATATGGGGCCATATATTTTTTATTTTTACTAGGCAAATATCTATCTCTTTTTACCAAGGATTAATTATAAATAGATTAATTTTTTTGAGAATTTATAGACCTGTGCTTGAAGGAACAGGTCTCTCCTTATGTTAGAATGTTTAATTCAAATTAAATTTTAAATTAAACAGTTTTAAATTCGTATTCCAAAATCAAAATTACATATAAATTTTCTGACATTTATTCGCGATGCATTATTCATTTGTTAACAATACGTATTTACGATGCACTGTTACATATTTTTGATGTAATTACACCGTGAAAAGGGACATTCCACGGATTTTACGATTTGCAAAACATGTTAATAGCATTTTAACAACGAACAATTCGACGGCAAGTTTGAATAAAAAAATTTTAATTACAATTGCAACGTTCAATTTGACACGAAACAATTGAATATTAATTTAACACAATAATTAAATATATGCCTATAATCATATTCCTTTTTTTATAGCAATTCGACCACCATTTATTGTCTTTTTAACGAGGCAGTTAACAACGCAAATTTCGGTTAACCAGATATAAAACGAAAGAATTATTGCGTCAAATGGCATATTCTGACGCGTGTTAAGGAGGGATTACAAAAGGCTAAAACGGTATCGACGCAAAGGGTACAATAAAATGCCGATACAAAAGTGGAAGAGCGGAACGAAAAATATTCTCATTTGATTGTGAACAATTTCCACGAAACAAACCCTGGCCGGGCGAAGTTTTCCCGCAAAACATTTGCCCTAACAACAATAAAATGTCAACAAAGTGCAGTCGAATAAATGAGTGAACATTCGAGCCGCTCGATCATTTATAGTGAATGTTGTAAATGTCGACGATCAAGCTGATCAATGACTTTAAAAATTGATGGCCTACACCGAGGGAAATGTAATATTAAAAGTTACAACATTTCAAGGACATTTCTGGGAAAATAAACATTAATCCAGGAATGTCACTGAAAGGTGAAAATTTTTACTACACTCTAAAAAAATGACTACAACCCATGAAAAAGTTTTATATAGGTGGCATATATGGCAACCTATATAAAATTTTTTTCCATGAAAATGTTCTATTTGATGCAAATAGATGTCTAGTTTTACCAAAAAAAAATTCCATTTGATTCAAATAGCAATTTTGTTCAGTGTATTAAAGTTAGTAAAAGTGATAATAATAAAAGTAATTTCTAGTACTTTTAAATTAAAATTACTATACAACTTTTAAACTTCTATCATTTATATAGAACTATAAAATGTATATAAAACTACTATCAAATATACACGAAAAAAAGTATTCGCTTTGGTAAATGAGTTAATCTATCAATTTTTAACTAATTTAGTAAGAATTTATTCTATTTGCAGAAGGACCTAGATATTAAATCGACTAAGATGAATATTTAAACGTTACATACACTGTATGGCTGATTCAACTGTATTCTTATCCTATGGGGACTCAACATAACCTCAATATATCAAGGAAATCTGCTATTTTTTATAGCAAAGATACCTGCTTTCCCAAAATATCCCTATTTGCTATAAAAAATTGTAATTTATTTACCAAGAGGCGGGAAAAATCGAAGAGAGAGACAAAAATGAAGGAAAAATGGAAAAGAAAAAATAGTTACGTTCCTACGATATCAAAGATCTTGCGTCACAAATAAAACTGTTCTGCCGGGGCGCGAAAAAGGAAAGTTATATATCGGATTCGCTTCTTTTAATCTCGTTAGTTTGCCTCCTGACAGTTCTCCTACCGATCCAAACACGCTCGCGTAAAAGTAACGACTGTTGGCCCCGCGCGAATACAAACTAAAGATTTGCATGAAGTTTGGCCGTCGCGGTTCTTTCCAGCGTCAAAAATCTGATTCGCTTCGATCACGCGTGCCATTTTCCATTTCAATCGACCAAAAGCGATAGAGCCGCGCCGCACTGCCGGCGTCTTTATCTTACCAAAACGTCTGTCTCCCTCCTACGCCATTTGCGCGCGATCTTGCGAATTCGACAGTTTAAGCTGCGTCGCGATTACTTTTTTCGGTTCAAATAACTGAATATTCGGGCAAAAAGTGTGTCATAACTGATTTTCACGCTCGGCTGAATTGGATGCACGGTTGGAAAACGTGGAAAATCAGTTGAGAAAAGTAAAATGTAAATTAAAATAAGTAAAAAAAAAAAGAGAAGATAAAAATAAATCGCGCCGCAGTGCCTTTTACGTTTTTCAGTCTTCTTTTCCGCCTTCCTTTTCCTTTCTCTCTCTCTCTCATTTTTTTTTCTCTTTTTTTCCCCCCTTTTCCTTTGCCTTTTTTATTGCAGTTGTTGCGTTCGCTGCGAAACTGTCATTTTTTCCATTTCAGTTATTACATTTGGAAATGAAAGTTTCGCCGAGGATTTGTGTTTCATTTTATGAATGGATTCAAATTCAAAATCTCCTTTCTTGCTGCTTTTTTGCCAATGGCTATTACTGATTACGACAATCTACATTATTACGCTTGTTCGTACGAACGCTTCATACTCTGACATTTTTCCCTCCTTTAGACTCGCCGAGTTTCAACGTTTCTAATTATTCGCGCATTTATTTTAACATTGGATTTCATTTTCGTTTTAACTTCGTTGAAATTAGCAAGGCGAAAGGAAAATTCTACAACAACAAACTGGCTTATAGTTGGATAAAAATATTTCGGAAAAATTACTATAGTTTTTAATAATCAATCTATATCGAGCTGATTTATTTATGGCTTCTTGTAAGTTTAGGAAATAAGTCTTAATATTTTCTTCTTAAAATAGTACGAAAGCATATATAAATCAGTTAAATTAGGTTTTACTATAAACTATAGTAATTGGCCATAAAATCCTAGTAAAAATGAAACATATATGTTTTAACCATTTTATATAAGGAAATATAATATTCATATATGAACATGTATATTTTTCCTAAATCCAAATATGGACATATATGTTTCCATATATTGATTTCCATATAGGAAAATTATTAAATGCATATATGACATATTCCAATAGATTTAATGGAATCATTACAATCACATTCAATATTAGTTTACAGCCGGTATAAAACTAATAAGCTAAATCGAAACCAATTATAATTACCTACATAATTACGAATATTACATGGCGAAGTAAAAAAGAGAAGTTAGTGTTACCGGTACTTAGCTGAAATTTCACTAAAGGTTTTCTTGGCTACATATCAATTTTTTGTTGCGGAACAAATGCAAGGCCATGCCAAGATTTATAAAATGAAGCGCGAAGCATTTTACTTAATTTATAACGTCATAAATTTGGAATTGCATTACACTATTTTAATATTGATAATACTTATTTTACAACTATACTTATATTTACACAAGAACTATATTAGAACATTTTCCAAATTTATTATTAAAAAAGAAATAACTTGAAAATTAATGAAATATTTTACACTTAATATGTATCCTAGTAAAAAACATATTCCCATATATGAATTAAGGAAAAACATATATGTCCATATATGAATTTTTTATTTCCTTATATGAAATTGTTAAAATATATATGTTTCATGTTTACTACACTAAGAGAAATTGATATGAAAATTTTATTGTTTTAAAAAGGAATTGAGTTGTATATTAGCTAAATCTTATAATTGACTATAAATTTTCTAACTTTATACATATATACAAATATATTACTCTTAAAAACACTAAATTGTTTCTTTTAAACCGAACATTTTTCTATTGCATTTCTCTCACTGTATATTATCATTCAAAAATGATGAGAATTATAATCGAAAATAATAATGTTATGAATTATCAATGTCCCAAAATATATAACAAAATTATGCCATGCACCTTTGATTTGTCAACGTAAAAACATCATACGTTTCATCCGACTTATTGTGTCGATAAAATCTCCAATATTAGATAATAAAATGTGAGATGCGCGGCATAATCAAAAGATTTTGAATGCCCCGATATAAAATTGTCAACTCATAGACGCTATTGATTTTGTATCAGTGCATAATAATAGTGCGATTTATGTTGCGCCATATCCTCCTTAGACATAAAATCCTGTAAGCTTTGGATTTGATTGGAACGATGGCAAAAAGCATATCCGCGGCATAATTCATTAAAATATCATACGTGATTACTTAATTAACGCGTGTTTGAAGATAAGAAAAAAGAACTAATTCTTAAAATAAACATAAAAGTATGAGAAACGTAAACGAGTTGGTCGAAAGCAACAAGCGTTTGTTGAAAATAAAAGCCGCGAAGATAAAAGGTAAGGGCATAAAGAAAAGCCCTAAAGATAGTTGGAATACAATGTTAACATAAAGAGGACCGAGCAGATGGCAAAAAAAAATGCGAACGTGGGAAAATAAACGTGATAAGAATAATGGAAGGTAAAAAAAAAGGGGCAAAAGAAAATGAAAGTTTAATCGAATGACATTGCTGTAAATATTAAGGGGAATCGGTAACAAGGTGTAAAAGAGAATCAAAGTGCGAGGAAGTAAGTTTGCAGGCAAAATTAAAGAGAGAGAGAGAAAAAAAAGAACTAAAACTAAGGCTGAGTATTTTAAGGGAAAAGCATTGAAAGTCATTTATCTCGCCGGAGGAAGATCACATATTTTTTTCATAAATTCACATATTTAAACTCGCCGGGCAGAAAAACTACCGGAAAAAAAAACTACTTATCTTCGATAAGTCTCTTAAAATGTGATACTTATCTTCGACAATGTCTCTTAAAATGCATTAAAATTTCCAGCAAGGCACTTTCCGTGCATTATTTGTTTCAAAACTTTACCGCTCACTAAATATTCAATTCATCCCTAATAAAAATGAAACATACATGGCCATATATGGTTGATATATGGTGATAATTGGTTTCAATATGAGAGAATTATTGGAAATATATATGACTAGAATATTTTATCAATTATTGCCATATATTGACCATATATATATTAAGAAAAAATCTATATTACAAAAATTGTTATTACATTTAAAATAATTATTATTAAATACAATTATTAATTTAAATATTATTTGCCACGTCATTTTTTGTTCCTTTTTTCCTTTTTTGGTAAATGAAAAGTGCGAACTGGACACGTCGCGCCATAAAATGCAAATAATAACAATAAAATATAATAAACAATGAAAACTTTTTATAATAAATTTTCGTGTAAGCCTGCAATACAGAAATGAACAGCGACGTCCGCGTCACATTGTAGTTGACCAGGTCTGCACAAAACGTTTACAACTTAAAGCACAGTGATGGAGGAGAATCGCACTCAGTTTATGTCCGGAATGATAACACGGAATATTCTCCAGTTGGATATTAGAACCACGAGCTGCGCGCGGCACAATGTTCGCAGTACAATATGTGGCACGAAACAATCATCACAAAGCATTGATGAATTACTTATCAACTTAATGGTCAGAAGCTCGGATTCGTTGGGTTTGGCTTCCGAACTATATACCCGCATGCCACAATTACGCGGTAAACATCGTTTCCTTCTCACCGCTTCTTTACGCAAATAGTCTATAAATTTAAAATAACTCCCCCCCCCCCTCCCCATGCGCTATAACGTAGTATTTCCGGCTTTTGAAAAATTAATGTCAATGCGATTGTAATGCGATTAGTAGATTGGGAAAAATTTATTAGAAGTAGCTGATAAATTTTGTAATAACTCAAGGATGTGTTTACGTTTATAATATATTGTTTGTATTATTAAATTATAAAATATATTTTTTGTAATACGAGGGCGGAAATTGTCCTGTTTTGGTACTGTTTGGAAGACGGAAAGTAGCTGATTATAAAAGAAGACGAAAACTCATCACTCTAGGGCGGAAATTTGCTTTTTTCTGTCCTAGGACGGGAAACGACTAGTTTCCGCCCGCGTTTAAAAACAGCTGGTTTTTTTTAAATCGAACAGAAACCAGCTGATTATAGACGAGGGCGGAAATCTCTGTCAGAGGACAGGGAACTTGCTGGTTTCCGCCCTAGGATGGAAAACGACTAGTTTACGTCCGCGCCTAAAAACTACTGGTTTCCAAACCGAACGGAAATAGGGCATTCTCCTTGCACTTTTTACTACAAAAATTATATTTACAACTTGTAAAGGTTCCGCCCTTGGTGCATAATATACTATTGTATCTTTTATTTAAAATTTAAGTATATAAAATACAAATTTAAAAAAAAAAAGTATCAGAAAAAAGTGTGATTATCAAATTATGATTATCATTCTCAATATCATTTTGAAATTATTATGTGCTGTAAATTAAAAATAATATTACACTGTCATTTTGCATAATTATGATTGAGTAACTTTTAGTAGCATAAGCTGTAGCTTAGTTACACACTAGCGAATGACTGAGCACCACTTAATAAGAGAAATGACAATGAAAGCAAATCCGAAAATTATATACAATTGGAATTGTAAACAGTTGTATACGTAACAAAGCGTGTTATTTTGCAAATTAAAATCTTATTTAAAATCAATTTGTAATACGTAATCATATTTTACTTAAATTTTTACATTGAAGTAAAAAAAATATTAAATACTTTATAAAAATATGATTTTGAGTAAGAACAAACTATTGTTTCTTTACGCGTAAACTATGACTTTTTGCGAATTTATAGACATTCCGTGGTATCATTTTCTACTGGCTCGTACGCGTCAGCAAAAATTCACAACGGATTTGGGCTTCGGAATCGGTTTATGCAGATTGATCGATAAACTTTACGACGGTATGAACGAGCCTGTAGCATATTTGTAAGCACGTGACAAATTATGAAATGTGGCAAAATAAAAATTTGCAACCATTCTCTTTATTTCCAAACACGATTTTATGCTCCAGATAATTTTAAAGCAAAATTCTTCTGATTTGCGGCATTCAATATGAATAATTTATGTTATTTTTCTTATCATTTTTCTCTTTTTATCTCCGCAGATAACGTATAAAGAATTAAAAAAAAATCGCCGGATACGGTAGTTAACTTTAGAACACTGGATGCAATAAAGTGTCCTTAATTACTTAAATAACATTTTTTTTAATTAAGTTAAAGAATTATACAAGTGACCCAATGTAATATCTAATTTACGTAAGTTTTTGACATTTTCTTATTCTAAAAAGAAATTTTAGTAATTTCATCGGCCATATATGTTTCATATATGTTTTAACACTTTCATATAAGAAAATAAAAAAATCATAAATGGACATATATTTCCTTAATCCATATATGGCCATATATGGTCGATACACTGAAAAAAATAATATAGTAATCTTGGACTCTATGTGTTCCTGTATAAAAAAGTGCTCGACATTGTGACAAGAAGTACTACAGTTCTGATAATTAGTACTTGAAAAAGTGATACCGTTTACCAGACTGTCTGGCAAAGTTTTTAACATTGGAGCATAGAGTCTCAGAATGCCAGAAAGTATAGTAACTCTTATTATTTTATTTTTCTCAGTGTATATGGCAATAACTGACATAATATTCTAACCATAATTTCCTTACATGGAAATCAATTATTGCCATATATCAACCATATATGGATTAAGGGAAAAAAATACATCTCTCCATATATGAACTTTTTATTTCCTTATATGGAAATTGTTAAAACATATATGGACCATATATGTTTCCTTTTTACTAGGGATTTATTTAAAATACTACATAGTATTTCAAAAAATACGATAAAAGTACATAAATATCCGAAATGATTACAAATTATAATTGCAAGTACAAGCAACTTGGCTTTGGTATACACTAACGCACGGGAAGTTGGTCGACTAAAAGGAGAAAGGTGGGGGAGGGGGTAAAAAATCTGCGCGTCGCCAGAACCGGCACACGACTACGTAAATCAAAATTAACCCCGGCCACGGTTTAACCCTTATCGCGACTCGAGCCTTATCATGAAGTATGGCCGCCATCGTCGACGGATTCTAATTTCATTTCCGCGCGGACGTTGAGTTTGGTTTTTGTTCCGTTTCGCGGTCAAACTCGGCGTACGCGCAAAGCGATTTCGCCTTCGTCGTAATTCAAGGGAGGCCCCTGGTACTTTCCAATTGCATCCATTAAAACTTGTCCCGTTCCCTTTTGCAGCAAAACCGTGATATTTAAATGCGGGGATCTAATGAATTTTTCGTTCATTAGACTCGAGCTTATTAGCGGCATTAATTAATCGTAATAATACGGGCTTTGAATGCGTTAAGCACCCCGAGATATTATTTATAATGCAAGAGAAATTCTTATCTCTCCCCCCCCCCCCACTTTGCCTCGTGAAATCGTCAGTTACCAGCGGCGAAAAGAAAGGAGGGAAAAATTATCATATACAGTGAAAGGTACGTTAAAGGGACTGCGTAATTGCCGTAATCTTTATAATTGCCTAATTGCAACGACCGAGAAGTGTGACTCCGTTGTATTTAAAGCTTAATATTCGTTCGTCATTGTGAACTCCGAAAATCCAGCCGCGACAATTTCTGAGTATTTGTACTGTGAATAAGTGATCGCAATGACAAACGTGATCCGGACCAGTACACTGGTAAAAATGAAACATATATGGAGGTATATGTTTTTTTCTTAAATCATATATGACCATATATGGCCATATAAGGTCAATGTATGGTAATGGAACTGAAGAACGAAACGTTTTTAATATTATCTATATACAAAAGTAATGTTTGTAAACACCTGGAAGGTCAAATTAAGGTCACATAGACAATAATATTGTTTGTTTACATCCAAGGGATATAAAAATGGATGTAAATATAAAACAAGAACAATGCCATCTTACATTTTATAATTCAAAAACGTTTCATTTTTCGATCCTATTGTATGGTAATAATTGATTTCAAGGAAATTATTAAATGCATATATGGTTAGAATATTATATAAAAAATTTCCAAATATGGACCATATATGTGTTTTTTATCTTAATCCATATATGACCATATATGATCGATATATGGATCGGAATAATTGATAATATTATAGCTATTCTAATGCTTGGTTAAATTATGAATTTAATATTAATTAAAAATTATAGGTTATTATTTATGTTACTTAATGACAACTATTGACAGCTAATAAATTGACGTTTCTTTTATATGGTTTTGTTGCTAAGATAACTTGCAAATGAAATTGTTTATATGTATAATGGGTATATTCTCCCTTAGGACCGCTTAATAATATTCGAAATTTAAATTAACATTTTAAATCTTGACAGCCATATATGCTTTCAATAATTTCTTTTTATTAAAATTAATCATTAATGAATATCAATCATATATGGCCATATATAGATTAAGGAAGAACACTTTCATATTTATATTCAATAAAAGTAAATCATTAAGAAATACACTAAAATAAACTTTGACAACAAAATGTTGCAACGTTTCAAATGTAACTTTATAGCCTTTGTAGACCGGCGGTATCCAAATATTTTGCTCGTCTTTATGTAAAGTACTACTTAAATGTTAATAAATGACTTTACCCCGAGTAAAATGAAATAAGCCAAAAGCAACATTACCCCGGCAACGTTTCTGCTCAGAGTTAAGGACTCTCATTGAAATTACAATATCCTATAATTATAAACACCACAGCGAACATGATATATTTTTGCTGCAACAGATTAATCGTTTTAATAAAATCATACAAGTTTAATTAATCGTCTCCAGAATATAAATATCGCGTAAAACAAACCGATAATATTATTTGTTACAGAAAAGAAACTAACGAAAGTAAACTAAATGAAATGAAAACGTTCAAAAATTCGTTGCCAAATTTCATTCATTTGTTTTCAGTCTGAATTCATTTGCGGTGGACTAAAACTTGCTCGATATACGAAAAGTTAGTTTTCAATTTATCCCCAATCATTCCGGCCATGGAAATTCAAAAATTTCCCTAAATAATGTATAATTCATTAGAACTACAATCAAACTAATTACACGCCACTGTTTCACGTTTATCTGAGAAAAAAATACGCGCAAAATTGCAAACTTCGCGAAACTTTCCATTCATAGTTCAGGCACTTGCGCCACATGAAAAACTTTCTTGAAACAGTTAATCATTCAATCAATAACTTCGAAACAATTCCAATCGTTCCAACTTGACAACCATCCCCAATTTCAATTGTCTCAAGAACTATGCCGCTATAACTGAACTTTATCTTACTCGTTATCCGGGAACATTCGACGTACACCGAGAGAAATTTATTAGTAGTTCCTACCATATTGTATAATAACTCGACGATATGTGCACAATTGTAGTGTTCATAATAATGCGACCAGATGAATCGGCAGACTTTGTTTCTGCATATCTCGAATTTTCCTTTATATAGCATCTCACCCCCCACCCCACCCCTCAAACAGATTATTTATTAAGCTCAAGGACACAAGAAATGATCAATGGTACAATTGTTACGGCACTAAGAAAAATAATATAGTAATCCTGGACTCTATGTGTTCCTGTATAAAATAATGTTTGACAATGTGACTGGAGGCGCCATAATTCTTATAATTATTACTTGAAAAAGTGATACCATTTACCAGATTGTCTGGTAAAGTTCTTAACATTGGAGCATAGAGTCAGAATGTCAGAAAGTATAGTAGTTTTTATTATTTTCTTTTTCTCAGTGTGTAAGTAGCCCTGTTTTTCCGTTTTGTTTAGAAAAAGGAAGTCAGCTGTGTTTAGAAACTAGCAAATTTCCGCCCTAGGGTAAAGAGTTTCCAGTTTCGTCTATAATCAGCCAGTTGACATACTCTGTATGGCTGAATCAGCCATACAAATTGATCTAATCCAAAACACAGTGAAATCCAAGTAGTTTTCCTTGACATATTGAGGTTATGTTGAGTCCCCATAGGATAAGAATACAGTTGAATCAGCCATACAGTTTATGTAACGTTTAAATATTCATTTTAGTCGATTTAATATCTAGTCCTTCTGCAAATAGAATAAATTCTTACTAAATTAGTTAAAAATTACTAGATAAACTCATTTACCTACCAAAGGGAATACTTCTTTTCCGGGTGGTTAATAAATTTTATCATAAAATTACTATATAACTCAGTGTAATATTCACCATACTATAATAATATAGTGTAATATAATATTGCAAGAAATATCTGCTTCGCGTATAACCCGGAATTATTATAGAATATAGTAGCGCCAACTGCTAATAAATTTTTCGCCGTGCACCGATGGGAAGCTTCACGAAATTCTGATTTACGGTACCTAAATTATTTCGACAAACATATTGGTCGTAGAAGCGCTTGGTCAAGGAACACATCGAAAGCTGGAAATAATGATTACAAAAAATGTGCAGGGAATGAGCAGAAATAGAGAATGAGCGCGCTGGATGGAGCGGATAGTCGGACAAATCCGGCAGATATTTTCTTTAGAGTTATGGATGCGAAGAATAAATTAGGGTCAACAAAAAAAAAGGAGAAAAAAAAAGAAAGGACGTTCATAGCTGCAGTAAAGCAGTCAAATTCATGTGCTATATATATATTTTTTTTTTTTTTTTTTTGCAAATTGCATGGCACGTGAATCGCGGACTAAAACTTTTGTTTGGCTGAACTTGTTTAATCGAAAATAATGAAGTTATGAACGCCTTTGGCTGTTATGTCTGAATTTAATTTTATATGCGTAAAAAAAAGTTACGCACCGCTTCAGCCAGTATTAAGTATTATTGAAATATTTATCTTGGATATTACAGTCATAAATGCTACGTTATCAATGAGAGATTCAACTTATCTTGGCAAACAATTGATTCGTAAATCTTACCATCAATCTTCGACTTTCATATGAGATCATCCCATGAAAAAAAAATTTATATAGGTTGCCATATATGCCAACATATATGTGGCATATATGCAGACATATGTGAAATCTATATAAAATTTTTTCATGGGATTTGTATTTAATTTTGACAACAAAATTTTTATTGGAAATTATTGGATACAGCACTCCCCACCCCCAACCTATATTTTTTTCTTCAAATCCCAATTTTTCCAAATTCCAATAATTCCAAAAATATTAGTTTGTTAAAAATTTAATCATTCTTTGTTGCCTTATGTTTTACTATTAATTTTTTTAATCGTGGTGTAATAAATTAAAGTTTCAAGTATTTGTCTTTTCCAAAATGATTAAGTCACACAGAAAAACCCGGAGAAGCTTCGGTCCAACAAAAATTGAATTTTCTAACGGTCAGTGACTGAAGAATACGAAGAAACGGTCGTATAAGCTGAGACAAAACCTCGACCGGCATGAAAGCTACATAATCACCTTCCGTGGAACAGTAAAACGCATTAGTCGCAGTAAAGAAATGCTATTTCGTGGATTCCGTTGAGTCAAAAACCCAATTGCTGTCTGTGCTCCCGCGCAAGTGTTACGCAAAAAAAAAAGTAGAAAAAAAAGAAGAAAAAAAAGAGAAACAAATATCATGCAAGATCCACTGCGGATCTCATATGCTTTTCCATAAATTCTTAAACAAATTTATTCAACAAACTAAATTATTTTACATATTTCGCTATCTTCATTTGCAATTATCATCGTGACTTTTCAAGCATCCTTCGCCTAGTCATATATCGTACCTTTACCTACCTTTTCTTCAGTTACATTGAGACGGAATTAACTACAATCTCATAACTTTTTATATTTTCATTTAGCGATGAATTGCGAAACAAATAAACTGCACTGAGAAAAATATGACCGACAAAATTACTATTTTCAACTGGGTTTCAAATGTAAATCCGCCTTTCAGTAAAAATTACTGGGTTTTTAAAAGCAAAGAAACTAGTTTTAAACTAGTATTCAAACATTTGTAAAAACAAAGTGAAAAATCATAATATTTATGTGCTTTATGAACACATTTTATAATTTTTTATTATAACTTTTTGGCTTTATCCACTATATCCTGAAATTACAAAAAAAAAATTACAATTTTTACACAAATTTTTCTCTCTCAGTGTAACTGAAACAGAACTTTTCTCCTTTCAAAAAAACCTATAATTTTTACTGGAAGACTAATATACATCTGAAACAGAGTTAAAAACCGTAATTTTTCCTATCCTACTTGTTCCCAGTATATTATTTAATCCTGTTCAAGATTAAAAGTCTCGTAATCGGGAAGATAAAAGGGCACAAAGTGGCTTGTGCAAGTTTCTACGCGAGCTTTTTATAATGAAAATCGAATTGCCTTGCGATAAAAAGTTGACGTATTACTGCTCCAAAACTTGACCCTTAATTGATAAAGTATATAATATTACTTTTTCATTATAAAGTATATATATCTAAGTGTGTTACCTCCATGATACGAGCTCCCTCTATGCGGTGTATAAGTGCCGTTTTGATGCAACCCAGCGCAATGATTTGGTGTGTAATATTGAGACACGTGATGTTGCATGTAATTATTCGGAGTACCTGCATGAATGGGATGACAGTGGAAACATCTCCTTGGCGTTTCTGGTTGCACCTGAAATGTCGCATCAATCACAACTTTAATAATAATATATAGCAATCACATTACTTTCAGAAGTATAATAATGGCATTACTAATATTTATTAATATTTTGAACATATCAGTTTTATGTACAATATATAAGCCAATACATCACAAGAGCAAAATAAAATAATAAATTGTAGCATTGCATTATAAACATTCAAATTTATAATAAATAATAACAATAATGCATAGATACTGAACAAAATTTCACAACTAAAAATACGATATTTATTATTTAAATGATATAAATTAATGATGAAATTAAACTTTTATTGAGCACAATTAACAAATGGTCATACATGGTCCATACATTATTTTGAACAATTTTATAAAATGAAATAAAAAATGGAAATATGTTTTTCCTTGATATATATATGACCATATACGATCGATATATGGCAATAATTGATATAATATTCTAGCCATATATACATTTAATAATTCCCATACATGGATTAAGGAAAAACATATATGTCCATACATGATTTTTTTTATTTCCTTATATAAAATAGTTGAAACACGTATGGACCATATATATTTCATTCTTACTAGGAAACAATCTGTCTCTTTTTTCAATTTTTCGTTCCTCAATCAAACATAAACCCTTAATAACTCAACACCCATTTTATACTGCTTCCTTAAAAAGGATAAAAGGAAAATTTGCATAAGAATATTAAATAAACGAAGATCAAAAAGTCATGCACTTCTACGACGTATAATTAATGGATTTTACTCATCTTGCAGGGCCGATTTATACATACATGATATCCACATACTTGGTTAGAGTGTTGGGATCGCAATGATCGTATGGAACCCGCCGGATGGAGCGATGGTACGCTGCCCCCGAAGCTCATGGCGGAATTCCGGCATCCGGTAGGAGTCGTCCATCCTCCGCGAACTGCGGGCGTCCAGCCTAAGCCATTTCCGCACTCGTTCACCATCATCTTTCACCGCGCGCAATGAAAGATTTAAGAGCGCAACTTTTGACCTCTCGTTGTTCTCCATGCTGTGAAATGCTTACCGCAAACCATGATACCGCTCGGTCCTTCCATTTAACTGATCGAACGACCACTGAAAAATTCCCCCGCGGTCAGGTCATACTGAAGGAAATCTGTAACAGATAAGAAAATTGGTATGCATTAATTCGCAGATAAACGTACAAATTTAGGCCACGCCCTCCTTAACATATACACCATTACATGGTCCGTATATGTTTCAAGAATTTCATATAAGGAAATAAAAAATTCATATATGGACATGTACAATTAATTTCCATATAAGGAAACTATTAATTGCATATATGCATGGAATAAAAAGTAATCGTTATGGTAGGTAAATGAGTTTATCTAGCAATTTTTAACTAATTAAAGAAGGACCTAGATATTAAGTCGACTAAAATGAATATTTAAACGTTACATAAACTGTATGGCTGATTCAACTGTATTCTTATCCTATGGGGACTCAACATAACCTCAATATATCAAGGAAAACTACTTGGATTTCACTGTGTTTTGGATTAGATAAATTTCTATGGCTGATTCAGCGATATATTTAAATAATTCAATGAACTAGCTAGGATAGTTTTCATAAATTCGACTCACATAAATTTCTTTGCCTACGATAATTATAATTTCTACTTATCCCAGTAATAGCCAAACAATATATCTAATTTAAATAGAAATTTAGTAGTGCACTTCATATTTTTTTTCCGTATGGCTATTATATCAATTGTTGCCATATACCAACCATATATTGGCCATATATGTTTCAATTTTCAAAAAAGCAATTACTTGTAAAGTTCTCTCAGTGCAAATATCCCAATTGTTTTGAAGTAAATATACATTTGCAATATCTTTTTAATTTCTTTGAAACTTAATATTCCGGGCTTTGAATTAAAACCGTGAACTGGAAGAAATTCGGAACAAATGTGTCATCCGCAGAGGGCGCTGCTTTTCATCGCAAAAATATTGCGTTCACGGCCTAGCTTCGATGCATTGTAAATAAGACCGAAATTTCATAAATGTAATACGTTTTGTAACAGTGGCAATAAAATTGTGGATGGAGATGGAAGGAGAAGAAGAAAAAAAATGAGATATAGAGTTGTAACCGCGCAGGGACATATTAAACTGCGCCCGAGCATATCGTGTATGTGTGTGTGTGTGTGTGGCACTTTATTCGCCAGCACGGACGATACGTTGTACGTATGCTAAAATCACTCATTAACTCTTTCCGCCTCATTTCATCTTCCGTGCGCTGAGATTTAAGCGCTCGTGTATACACCAACAGGTCCATTCAACACCGCGTATAACCATGGTTCCCCACTCTTATGAATACTTCCAGGCCTTCGAGGACTATTTTCATATGCCTTTCATATCAAAATGATTACTTGCGAGTGATTGAACGTGAAATACCGTTACTGTGTCGAGTTCATTTTGATATCGTGGAAAAAAAGTTATAAATCAAAAATTACTATACTGTGTAACAACCCTAGTAAATATGAGACATATATGGTCCGTATATGGTTTAACAATTTCATATAAGGAAATAAAAATTTATTGAGGATTAAGGAAAAACATATATGTCCATACATGACTTTTTTTATTTCCTTATATAAAATTGTTAAAACATATATGGACCATATATGTTTCATTTTTACTAAGGATGAGTCATGTTAAAATTCATGAGCAATATGGTCCATATATGTTTTAACAATTTCATGTAAGGAAATAAAAAATCCATACATGGACATATATGTTTTTCCTTAATCCATATATGGTCATATATACATATATATGTATAAGAAGAACTAAGCATATGTTAATAATGTAATTTTTAATTTTTATATTTAATTGTAATATATTTTTATATTACATTTGTTTTATTTATTTTATCTCGTATCATATTTATTTTAAAATATAATAAAATGCAAATAATTATATGGGATGATTTAATTGATAAGCCACGTCTGAATGATAAAAAAAAAATGTGGTACTTGTCGCGTCGTTCTGTTCGTTTTGTACCAGACGAAATCAATTTCTTTTAATTGTAATTAAATTACACTTTACATACGTGGGTACTTTGAAGAAAAGCTTTTGTGCTTCGGTAAATGGTGGCCGAAAAAAACGATTACTGCTGCAATAAAAAGAACGTATCGAGGGAATTACTACGCATGAATGAGAAAGTGGAACAGGTCAAAAAAGAGCTAAATTTAACTGTCTAATACCCTAAAAAAGTGATTATATTTTATGCTTGGTTTTTTTACAAAACTATTATCCCACGATTGTATCGCAATTTGTAGAAATAAATTATAGTTTATTTTAAAAAGATATTTAATGTGAAATTTTTTTTTTTTTTAAATATTTAATATATTACAATTGATGTTTTAAAATATGTTTAATATTACTTCTTTCACAAGTTCTTTCTAAAAAAATTATATATATAAAATAAAAGTAAAATTTTATATATATATATATGACTTTACTTTTATTTCGGTCTACCAAGATTTCTCGTTACAATTGTTCTAATCTGAGCTTTCAGCCAATAATTCTAATTCGTTTCTTTTCCTATTACTCGAACGAGAAGGGATATGAGTTTGTGCAATCACACCAGTCGACACGTGTTGAATGATAGCATTGTGACTATCCTATTTTTGGGCTTTCTCGTAAGAATGAACTTGTACTAACTAGTAACATTCCTGTGAAAAGCGACGTTAATTCCGCTCCGTTCCGTGAATACGATTTTATTGTAACTCCAACGATTTAGCGCAGTGCAGCCTATGTTAACTCGTCCCGAATTTAGGACAAAGTCTATTGTGATCCTACGGAATTTTCAAATAAAAAGCAATTAATTTCCATGGGACAATTGTGTTAACTACCAGTATTATTCAAATAATATTGATTTTTCTTCGGTAATAGAGTTTTAATTCAAATTTAATTTAAACCAGCAAGTTTCCGTCCTCGTCTATAATCAGCTGATTTCTAAAGTAGTAGCTAAATTACTAAGTTTTAGAAGCAGGCGAAAAACGATCGCTTTCCGCCCTAAGGCGGAAACTAACAACTTTCCATCCTATGACGAAGAGTTTCCATCTTCGTCTATAATCAGCTGATTTCTAAAGTAGTGTCTAAATTACTACTTTATAGACGCGGGCAGAAACCAGTCGTTTTCCGCCCTAAGGCGGAAACTAACAACTTTACGTCCTATGACGAAGAGTTTCCATCCTCGTCTATAATCAGCTGATCTCTAAAATAGTATCTAAATTACTACTTTTTAAACGCGGGCAGAAACCAGTCGTTTTCCGCCCTAAGGCGGAAACTAACAACTTTCCGTCCTATGACGAAGAGTTTCCATCCTCGTCTATAATCAGCTGATTTCTAAAGTAGTTGCTAAATTACTACATTTTAGAAGCAGGCGAAAAACGATTACTTTCCGCCCTAAGGCGGAAACTAACAACTTTCCATCCTATGACGAAGAGTTTCCATCCTCGTCTATAATCAGCTGATTTCTAAAGTAGTAGCTAAATTACTACTTTATAGACGCAGGCGGAAACCAGTCATTTTCCGCCCTAAGGCTCGTGTAAAAAGAGTAAAAATATAATAAACTTTCCGTGTAATATAATTTAATCTGAAATTCACCATCAAATCTTTATGCAAAGTCCTTCGACGAAATTTATGGAGAATTTTCCACGTTACATTCCATTTAATGGAACACGCTTTTCGCTATATTAAGACAGGCCTAATATGTCCCCAATACAAAGTATTACGATTTTCCTTTATTGCATTTCCACTTGAAACTTTCTTTATAGCATAATGCGATTACCATATCTGATTGAGGCAAGGAAAGCAATAATGATAAGCATAACCTTCTCGGAAATTGGATATAAAAGACTGGAAATATTTTATTTTATTTTAAGGTGTGGTGTGTTTGTGAATTTTCCTACTGTTTAAAGATATTGTGGGGGGGGGGGGGGATACCGGGTGATAGTGTCGGCCGCCGCGGGATACGCATTCACATTATAGAGTTTAATCTTACATTGCCAATTCCTTTTATGTTTTATTTCATGAAATTTCTTTAAATGACGACAAAAAAGAAGAAGTAAAATTTATCTACAACTTTTGTGAAATGTAAAAAGGAAAGGTCCTTTTAAAAATTTAATTAAACACCCAAAAGAATAAAATTTATCACGCAATTTACAAACACGGAAAAAAATATGAAATGCACTAAGCATTTACCTACCAAAACGAATACTTTTTTTTCCGTGTAGAAAATTGATATTTCTATATTAGACTGAAGGTGTGCCAGGAAATTAATTCCTTATTTATATATCGTTCTTAATATTCATGTTTTAATATTCTAACTCCTCAAACGTAGACACTAATTCAGCATTAAATATTAAAATATCTAATAGTAAATTTTTAATCAGAAATCATAACCACTGACACATAAAGTAAATGTAAATTATCAAATAATACCCGTTGAGGTGACGTAAATTAATATAATACAAAACAAATATCACAAATTGAATGTACATCTATTCATATTTTATGAATGAAACGATACTCTTTTTCGTTCTCCTTTAATTTCTTTCATAATGTCTGTTAAATATTCCAAATTACATCGTAATTAACTACTTGAACGTCAAGTTCCGGAAAAGGTATTAAAGGACTATATAAAAAAAAAAAAAAAAAAAAAAAACATCACTGCAAAAGTTGAAACATTTTTCATTGAGGAGGAATGAAAATTTTAACCAAAACACAAATTAAATCCTCTTCTTTTGCATTAAGTTATTTATGCAAATGAAAATAAAATAGTCTGTAAGAAAAATTTACATTTTTAGAAATATATGTTTTTTCCTAATCCATATATGACCATATATGTTTCTTATTAATCCATATATGGTCATATATGAATTGAGAAAAACATATAAGTCTACGTTTCATTTTTACCAGGGACTAATAGTAATAAAAAAAAATAATAAAAATAATAAAGAATTGTTATATTTGGAAGGTGAAAGGAAACGTCGTTTCATAAAGTAACGTAGGACGCTGTACGCTAAGCCAATCAAGGAACAGGAATTTTCGGAATTCATTGAGGGGTTACGTTACCAGCGAGGATTGACGTCCTTAGGGTGTAATCTTTGTTAAATAAGGAGGTGGAGGCAAGTCTTATTTACACTCCGTTGGGATTTCGACAACAATTTTCTCTCTCTCCGAGAAACAAATCATTAAAATTGATTTTAAGATTCAAACTCGTATTAACTCGTAAATGCATTTCAATAAACTGTAATAAATAAATCAAATTATTCATTTACAATGTTACAGTCCTTGGTGCATAATATACCAATAAAATCTTTACAACATAAAAAACAATAAAAAAAAAAATTCATTTTATCGCCCTGTTATACAATGAGAAAAATTGATATGAATATGTTACTGTTATAAAAAGGAATTGAATTGTATATCAGCTAATTTTGACGTCAAGAAAAGGAAAATACCGAAGTGAAAAAGAAAATGTCCGATCAATTAACTTGGACATTACGAAGCGTGCAAAATGGACATCTTCACAACTATATTTAGTTCGTCCCTATTAGCCTGTTTTAACAGGTTCAAAGGGTTAAACTACCAGATAATGTGATAAAAGCAATCACTTTTATCTATCGAAAATTCAGTGGAACGATTTGCTTTGGCTGTTGCTCCTGAAATCCGTACGAAATCCCACTACCCTTAATTAGAACCTTTGCTCTCGAGAAAGAGAGAGAAAAAAATAGGGGTCTAAAGTGGCAAAAGGTTGGAGAAAAGGAATCTGATCGTTTGAATTGTTATTTTTAACATTATAAGTGAATATGTATGTAAATGAATAATTATTGTCACTATATATGTATATATAAAATATAAAATATATATATATATATGTATATATAGTAAAATCTTTACTATAAAATACAAAACTAAAACTTAAAAATTTAGTAATTTTTGCTCATTCTAACTTTCTAAACTCTTTCTAAACTTCTTGAATTAAATTAATGCAAATTTAAATTTTTCTCTACCAAATAAATTGTTTAACACAGAAAATTACTATAATAAATTTAAATCAAAATAATGATAATTACTAAATAAATAAAAATTTATAAGAAATAAGACGTTTAGATTTGAAAGTTCATCGATGAAACTTCAAACTAAATTTTTTGCACTAACATTTTGCGCAAACTGTTGAATCGTTAGAACGCGAGCAACAGTTCGTCTGAGGATCCAAAGTTAAATGTCTTTAAAAGACAGTTGGATTTCAACGTCCTTCCTAAATGTTTCTTTGGTTAACACCCGTATGATTTTTACAAAAAGCTCCCTCTCACTGCCGGATTACCTTGATGCAATGCCACGATTTGTCGGCGTAATGGCTCGCGGTAAGAAAACTCTTCCGTTTCCTGATTATCGGGTCCCATCCGGCAGTTTAGGTAAGAAACGAAAATGAGTCTTTTCAAATTATATTAATCAAAGCTTAGTACAAATTGCTCTTCGAAATTTTCATAATTTTGCAATTACATGAATAATCTTTTTTAGCTTCCCTAGTAAAAATGAATATATGGTTCATATATGGTTCATATATGTTTTAACAATTTCACATAAGGAAATAAAAAATTCATATATGGCCATCTATGTTTTTCCCTAATCCATATATGGTCGATATATGGCAATAATTGATTTCCATATAAGGAAATTATTAAAAGCATATATGGCTATATATGGATTAAGGAAAAACATGTATGTCCATGTATTTTCTATTTCCTTGTATGAAATTGTTAAAACATGTATGGACCCACATATGTTTCAATTTTACTAGGAAAATTTATATTTTTTCTATATATATACATACAGAATATATAAATAGAATATATAACAATAAGGAAAAACATGTGTCCATATATGAATCTTTTATTGCCTTATATGATATTGTTAAAACCATATATGGACCCATATATGTTTCATTTTTACTAGAGTTATTTTGCGATTAAATCAAGAAAAACTTCAGACCTTCTCATAATAAATTGTTATACGACTAAAAACTGTTATTTTATATTTCTGTCCAAAAACCCGCATGCAACCGCAGCGGCAAAGCTACGTCATAAGTTTTACCCCACGGATGAAGCCGCAGGAAAGTTTCCAACGCGAGTTGTTTTTCAGTCTTACCTCAATAACTCGCGCATTTTCCAACGTAACGTCATTTTTTTCTGTCATACCCTTTCCCGGTAAATTTAATTCCTAAATTATAATTACTAAATTTATATCCATAAATCTCACCTTATATAACTTAATTTCAGCTTATATAATTACACGCGAAAAGATTTTCTTACGGGAAAAATAATGATTATGCATTTCATCATTAAATTTTTACTTTGCAGTCACTAATAATAAACACTAGCCTATTTCACTTTATAAAAAAGGCGTTTCACTAAACTCACATTAAACATTATTTGCACAAATTATCCACGTCATTTCAATCGCAAATATTTAAATGAAAACTGAATCGAACCTCTTTAAGTGGCATGAATCTTTAATGGATGTTTTGAAACAGAAGTCCAAGAGATTTATCCCATAAAAAGTGTAGAGATAGCCATTACTTGACTTCAAGTTTGTACTCAACAAATCAGAAAACGTAAGGAAACGTCTTCTTTAACAGTTCGTTTTTATGAGCAGTCATCCTTCAAAAGACATCTTATAAAAATTAAATTCCAATAAAAGTATGTTTACTATCCACGTTTTTTTTTTTTCTTCTAAAGGTATAAAATATACAAAGTGAAGTGATAAAGAGTTCAATGAATATTGGATAGGGCGAAACAAAATGTATACATCGACTATATATGGTCATATATGGATTATGGAAAAACATATATGTCCATGTATAGATTAAGGAAAAAATATAAATATATATCCAAGTATGAATTGAGGAAAAAAGGTATATATCCAAGTATGGATTGAGGAAAAACATATACATATATCCATATATGGATTAAAGAAAAGCATATATGTTCATATATGGATTAAGGAAAAACATACATGTCCATGTAAGAATTTTTTTTATTTCCTTATATAAAATTGTTAAAACATATATAGACCATATGGAACCAATAATGGTACCTGCCTACAATTGGTACCACCTCAACCTGATATTTTTCAGTCTCAAATTTTTCCTAACATATTTTAAAATAATTGTTTCCATTACATAAAAGAGAATTTCTCAAGATATATATACATTTTGTTAGGAAAACAACGCCAGGCTAACCAGCTGTGGACTTTGTGATATTGCGAAATAGTATACAAACAGACAGCAGTCATTTGGTACACGCGCGGGAAAATTTTGACCACGTCAATGTGTGCCTTGTAAATTCAAACTGCAATGGATACAAGGAAAGTCAAAGAAGAATAAAACTATTATACGTAAAAAATTACAAATCTTACTCTTTATCAAACTTACGTAATTTATAATTGGAAGATTATATTTAATAAGACATTGCCTTACGTAATCAATTAAAACATGCCCTTTTTCATACAATTTTTCCCCAATAATTTTATATTTCAGACCGAATATATTACAAATTTCAAAGTCAAAATACTTAATCAAAATAATACTCTTTTTTTCTTCCTGATAAAATTATTATTTCTGCCTAATGAATTTCATGATAATTCAATGTGCATAATTATAAAAGGGAGAATAATGCAGAATTTTGGTATTAAAAATTTTCACCTAAATAGTGCGGTATTAATATAAAAAAAAAAAAAACATGAATGGAGTTTGGTACATAAAAATACTAAAAACGTGATGGGAGAGAGAAAATAAGTGGCAGATGATAAAAATGTGCGGTTGCCAAAGACACGGCGTTGAGCTTGGAATTGCTTTGAACCGAACCGAAGACGCGGCTTCCGGTAAGATTTCAGAAGGGTAAGTTCCGGAAGGTAATCCGGCTTGATTGAAACTGAAATGAATCAGAAAAATCGTATGATATTCGTCATTATTTTAGTCCCCGTCTATTTGACTAAAACAAAATTATTGAACCGTAATAAATAAAAATAGTTGAAGGCTAAACATGATTCGCTAATAAAGCAGTACAATTGATTTTCCAAATCTTATAATTATAATAAAATTTAGAAATTGTAATAAATTTGTGTTTTATTTTATTCCATATGTTTGGTCGCTTTTATCTTAGTAAACATGAAACATATATGGTCCATATATGGTCCATGTATTTTTTAACAATTTTATATAAGGAAATAAAAAATCCATATATGGCCATATATGTTTTTCCTAAATTTGTACATGGTCATATATGTTTTTTCTAAATATATATATGTCCATATATTTTTTCCTAAATTTGTATATGGTCATATGTTTTTCTTAAATCCATATATGGCCATATATGTTTTCCCTAAATCCACATATATCCATATATGTTTTTCCTAAATCCATATATGGACCATACGTTTCATTTTTACCAAGGTATCTATTCTTTTTGTTCCTTTTTCAATTTATATTTAATACATTTTAATTATAAAATGTTAAATAAAGTACATTCCCAACGGATGGATCAAATATTTTCTCGCTCATTGACGTAAACATTATTAATATAACTAATTAATTTAAAAAAAAATAACAATCTGTTTTATCTCAATAATTTCCAATACCAATATTCAATAAAAAAAAAAAGTTTGACCTGTAATATTGAGCAAAATACTGATATTATATACATTAATGGGAACCGAAACTTCAAATAATCGATTCACAAATTTCGGTACATTAGGTGTACCGACAAATATAATCCCTTTTAGCTAAATGTTTCAGGTCACGGCATCGAAGTCCACTTACGTCGCAAAGTTGGTAACGTTTGAAATTCAATTCCAGGTGAGTTATTGCATATAATCGAATCATTGATATTCTTATCAAGGGAGAGTGAGAAAAAAAGTAATATTACGTTCAGATTACTTAAACTTATCTGAAATAAATGGCTGAAAAACGAGAACAAAAAAAAAAAAAAAGAAAAAGAATAGTACACCATTTCCCTGGAGCGTTGTAAGAAATATTTGCCTCGAATTTAATCTCTGGTTTGAAAAACTTTTCACCATAAATTGTGATTTCACTTACTGACTTTGGCGACCATACGTGAGAAAAATATGAGATAGAATGTATTTTCAGTTTTTACAATCAATATAAATAAGAGTCGGTCAGAGATTTATTCGTGGCAGTTTTGTTCGCTATCGGCGAGCGGGAATGTATGCAAAATAATCCGCATATTGGTGTATCTTTTGCGAGTTTGGATAAATACAAATATTTCCCCCCTGCGCCGACGTCTGATTGAAACGGCATACACAACGCGCGCGCACACACCGAAAATACTCCACTTCAACTTTCACAATTAAAAAGGAAATGCGCGTTTTCCATTTTTCGAACGAATAATACACCAAAACTTCAAATCTCCCATTTTATTCTAACATATATTTTGATTAAAAATATATATTATCACTTCAGAATATATATTCAAATTTAAATTATATATGGTCCATATATGTTTTAACAAAAAATAAGGAAATAAAAAATTCATATATGGACATTTATGTCTTCTCTTAATCCATATATGGCTATATGTGTTTTTTCTTAATCCATATATGACCATTTATGTTTTTTTCTAATCCATATACATTCCATATATAGTCGATATATGACGATAACTGATACAATATTCTAGCTTCTAATAATTTCCCTATATTGAAATCAATTATAACTATATAGCAACCATACATGACTTTATATGACCATATATGGCCATATATGAATTAAGACGAAACATACATGTCCATGTATGGCCATATATGTATTAAGACAAAACATATATGTCCATATACGGCCATATATGTATTAAGGAATAACATACATATCCATATATGTATTAAGACAAAACATATATATCCATATACGGCCATATATGTTTTAAGGAAAAACATACATGTCCATATATGTAATAAGACAAAACATACATGTCCATATATGGCCATATATGTATTAAGACCAAACATACATGTCCATATATGACCACATATGTATCAAGGAAAAGCATATATGTCCATCCATATGTGTTTCATTTCTACTAAGTTTAATTTAACGAAATTTTTTGTTTGTCCCCGTTGTAAATTTATATATGACGTACAAATGCTTATTAGCGGTACCGAAATCGATGCCGTCACAATGATGCCATATCTGATTTTGACAATGGAACAAATGATCTAACGATGCAGCCAAGTTTTACAACGAATTCAATCAAGGCTTTAATTACTCGCGCAAAGACTAACTTATACAGTTTGAAGTCATTGAAAAGAAGCATCCCAAGTCGTATCAAGAGCCCCGGGCTTCGGCGAGGCTTTAATTTCCGACCATCTTCCATACCCTCGGCACGAAAACAATTATTCCGAGTTATTGAAAATTGCCAATGCCCTTTCACAATGTCAACTAAAATTGTATTACACATTGTCAGTTTAAATTCTATTAGCCTCTTTGTGTACGATAGCAAATTAATTCAATATAGGACTGAAAAACGAAACGTTTTCAACGACGAAATGTAAGCAGACTTTGTTCTTGTTTTATATTTATACCTACTTTTATGACCTTTGGATGTAAACAATCCAGCTGGAAACCGCCAGTATTGATAACTGCCTCATAACTGGCTCGATACTGGCACAGCACTGGCTGCTATATTATGGCAAAGTACATATGGACCAGTACCTGATTCCGTACTGTATCTCTACTGGTACCAGTGGACAAACGGATCTAAGCCAGTACTGGACTTAACTATCCAACCAGTACTCCGCCGACAATTGCCCAGTACTTGTCTGCAAACGAAACTTTATCTATTTGTCTAGTACTGGTTTCAATACAGGCGATGTACTGGTATACAAATGATGCCAGTAGACAAACAATGCAGAACCAGTACTGCCACCAGTGGGCCAAACGGATTTAAGCCAGTAAACTTTATCTATTTGTTGAGTACTGCTTCAATACAGGCATGGTACTGGTATGCAAAGAATGCCAGCATTGATCTATTATACTTATGTGTTAAAGATTATAGCATTGCAACTACGGATTGATGGCGCAGGGATAGAACATCAGGTTCACACTTTGGAGTCTCAAGTTCAAATCTAGGATGGTACCAATTTTCCTTCAATAAATAACTTGAAAATAGACCTTAACTAAAAGTTATTTAACTGTGTATATTAATACAAATACACAAATTGAAAATAAATATAATTTGTTTATATTCAAATAAAACAATAGTGAATCATTATTAAAAGAGTATTGAGCCAGTACCGAATCAGTAGTAAGCCAGTACTGAATTTGTACTGATTAACCATAATATTATTTGTTTTGTTCCTTTAATTTGACCTTCCAAATATTTACAAACATTACTTTTGTGTATAAACAATATTAAAGACGTTTTATTCTTCAGTTCCATTAATTTAATAGAGTTTTTTTTTCCTTTTTTTCGTATTTATAAAGTAATGAATATTATGGAGTACCTTGATAGATTTTAAAGTTTAATTATCCGAGTTATCATTCGTGATAAATATAAAGGAAAAACAAAGTTATATGAAAATAAAATTTCCAGCAAGCAATGCCTTCATATATAAGAATAAACATTGCTTTTATTACCGGCGCAATACTTTTCCCCGGTTGTCGTATTTCACTTTTAGTATGCTTATTATTTCTTTGACCTTTTTTTTATGTTATTATTCTTTCTGTAATTGCTGCGTTACATTTATCGCAGCTCCTTGTGCAATTACTTATTATTCTACCTTCTTAACAATACATGCGGGCTTACACCGACAGCAAAATACCGGTACAAATTATGCAGATTATTAGTGAAATTGTGATATGCTTTATTCTGTGGAAACATTAACCACATTTTTATTTGTTTCTTTTTTTTCTACTTTGAGATCTTGTTAACTATAATAAAAGAATGAAAATAGCCAAATTCTTGGTAAAAATTGACCATGTATAGGCGATATATAACATACTCACCAATATTTCCAATTTTCGCTGAGTATTTCTCTCTCGCTGTACTTATTTTGCACTCTAACTTTATACATTGTACGAAAGCACATCATTTTTTTAACATTCTGAAAAAAATAATAGTAAAGTGTAAAACATTTCATATTAATTTAAATATATCTCTGAAAAAGTAACGTATTCTCCCATCAATATAATAATACGAGGGTGGATTGATAAGTTTCCGGCCTGACCAAGAGATGGCGCCACTAGGCCTACCTTGAGGTGGCGTTCTATAGTACCATCCTTAGATAGCTTGTAGCTATAGTTTCAGCCCGATCGCCATGTTAGTTTAGGTTTGAGGGCACACTGAACAAGACGCCTC